>CM035406.1:195461273-195566273 GCA_020310875.1 Ceratopteris richardii
AAAGAACATAAAAGAATAGCCTTTTGTATCTAATCCAAGCCATACTAAGTCATAGCAAACGAGAACAAAGACATGTTCTCTTTTTAAAATTACAAAAATATGCTAAAAAGAAGGGAAAATTGGCCCATTTTAAATTGTTTCATAGATATGATAACACCCATTTTAACGAAGGCGTAAAAATCATATGATTTTCATTCAAAATAATTTTTTTTAATCTCCATTCAAATTTTTGGTTATGAAAACATGCTATATGGTACACTAGGAGTTCCAATTAGAACTATAAAACATTCTAGATTATAAAAACTATATGGTTTCATGAAAATGGAAATCAACATGAAATTCGTTTTATTTTAAACCCACATAAAACATAATTTCATACCATTTAAGGAAAGAATTAGAATACATCTATCGGGGCATGAGTTTTCCATGGTGTCAAGACCTTTATGTGAAAAATAAGATTGACTCATACAAGGAACATCTGATTTATCTATTCCTATAATATAAAGTCATATATGTGTATTGGTCATAATGGCCGATCATGCCAAAAACATCAGAAATAAAAAATGAAATAGAAGAGATTAAATTGAAATAGAAGAGATTAAATTGAAATAGAAGAGATTAAATTGACTTCATATATTGAGAGAAAAGTACACCATCCCAAAAATGCATATAATCATGCATGATTCTTTGGTATCTATTAATCCAAATGAGAGACCAAAATCAATGACATGATTACAATGATGGCAAGATGTGCTAGAGAAGAAGAAAATATCATAATATCCTAGTTACTACTTAAACATGTCAAATGAAAGGAATGAATATGAAAATGAAAAAGGTTGTGTACTGATGGAATGCTTTCTTAGATTTAAAGACACTAATTTTTGGGAAGAAGGCAAGAGAACAAGGAGTTAGATGCTATCAGTACTTTTGGATTTCTTTAATTGTTGACAAGGACTATGACATGTGGGTGAGGACTTAAGGGGCCCCGAATTGATGGAAGCAAGAAACAAATCTAAAAATTTTTTAATACAAAAGGAGCCATGGGAAATGCGATTTGCAAGAAAACACAAAGGAGTCCCGTGCCAAGAGAGAGAGATGTGGCCAAGAGGTCATGTCTCATAGAGGCCTTATGATGGACAAGATTGATATCAGTTTTCCCAACTATGCTTCTATGTGAAAGTTGCACTAACATTGAACTGCTTTTCCTTTCTTCTAAAGGTTTTTGGAAGTTTCCATTACCCATATGTGGGTGGTCTATACCATTGATTCTAATGATCCTTGTGCATCTTCAAGTCTAATCAACTAGTGATAAAATATCCCTACAAACATATTGCAAAAATTTTGGTTTATGGGTGATGAAGTGTCCCTACAAACTCATTATGTGTATTCATCTAGAGTTATTTGTACTTCTAAACCAATACTTGAAATCATTTTGATCTTATGTCATCGTCCATTAGTATAGTAAAACGTGGATATTTGGATTTTTTTCATATTTGTTCTACTCACATCTCAATAAATTGAATTGCCTTTATTGGTCATATATTCATCAAGCACTACTCAAACCCAAGCAAGCTCTTAATTTATGAAGGTGTCATTATTTTGAAATATGAGCCTCCATGTGAGGGATCAAGTACGTTAACAAATTGCTAGGATTTGTTGATATGATATGCGAAGCATTGACTTGTCTTTTCAACAAGAATGAATGCCTTTTTAAGAAGATGAAGGGGACAAAATGCTAATAAGGCTCCTTTGTATTTGCAATATTTTTTTGTATTGTGTTCCTCGTAAATGGAGGATGTTTTTCATAAAAACATGATTTTGACATTAATTTTAAGCTGAAGGTTGATGCCAAGCATTGACTTTATGCTGAAAGTCGATGTGAGGCATCGAATTCTTATAAAAAAGCCTCTATTTTACTGCATAAAAAAGTATCCAAGAAGTGGATGCATGACATCCAATTGTTCATATATGCATGACATCCAATTGTTCATATATGCATGACATCTAATTGTTCGTAAAACGGGGCCTTTTCAAAAGAAGCCAATGATTTATATTTACCTTGTTGAAATTCATACCTTCTATGAAATAACTCAATGCCTAACCTATATATAGTAATATTGTGCAGGCTCTAAGTATAATTATGGAGCCCTCCCATTAGATCTTGGGAATGCCCTCCTATTTGAAGTCGCTAGTCCAAACAAATTTCTTGAATATCTATAGATATGAGTGCTTGACTACAAATTGCTTGATTTGGATGTGTATATCTGTAGATATGAGTGCTCAAAGCTATGAAGAACACTAATCTTTATACTTGGCATCGACTTTATGCATAAAGATGATGCCAAGTATAAATTTCTAAGCTTTTCCATAACTTTGCCCACTCATATCTATAACTTTAAGTATCTAAATCAAGCAAGTGAGTAGTCGATGTTGGGGTTTCTAATAACTAATTCTATAACCACAAGTACTCAAATCAAGCATGTGACTAGCTAATCTGAATTATCATGCCACATTATGTTCCCAAAAAGGATTAATAACTAAAACATTCCCAATGTCATTTCTTTGTAGCGGTCAAAATCCTCATTTAGAGACTCAAATATGCTCATATTCTTATATCTTGCAATAAAAACATAATTTGCCAAATATGAATGCACCATTTGATGCAAAATTCTTAAAAACCCTAAGATTGACTACTCACTCACTTGATTTGTATACCTGTCATTATAAATATGAGTGGTCAAAGTTATGGAAAAAAGTCAAACTTTATACTTAGCATTGACTTTATGCATAAAGTCGATGCCAAGTATAAAGTTATGCATAAATTCGATGCCAAATATAAAGCTTGACTTTTTTCTATAGCTTTGACCACTCATACCTATAACTACATATATCCAAATCAAGTTAGTGAGTAGTCATCTGCATCAAATGGTATATTGATATTTGACAAATTATGTTTGTATTTCAAGATATAAGAATATGAGCATATTTGAGTCTCTAAATGATGATTATGAGCCCTACAAAAAATTGCAATTTGGAATTTTTAGTTATTAATCTTTTTTGGGAACATAATGTGGCACGATAATTCAAAATATGAATAGAAAAAAGAAGGATTCTAATAAAAAAATAAGCATCTAGACAAATTTCACCAAAATGTGGGAAATTACTATTTTGGAGATGAAGTTTGGGTGCATTTTCCAACTATTATTCCTAGAACAAGCATTATCAAAGCTTCATTCATCCACATGAAAGGAACATTTATGTATGCCCAAGGATGACAAAACATGCTAAAATAGTATGCATTTTGAGGTAAGTATAACTTACAAATAGTATGTGATACCAAACAAACACGCTCAAAAAAGAAAAAGAATATTTGGAGTACATCAACTCTTAAAATGGATGATGTAGATATTCTTGTTTATGATTTTTCCTTAACAAAAATAGGGCACTTGAGGAAAGTGACCATCAATATGATAAAGCAAAAGTTCCAAATCTATGTGAGATAGCTAGTCATAGGAAAATAAGAAGATTTATGCATGATCCTGCAAAACTTGGTATGTACTTACATGAGGATAGAGCTCTTGTTGATATAGAAGAAGAAGAAGAAGAAGAAGAAGAAGAAGAAGAAGAAGAAGAGAGCGTGCAATAGTCTTAGAATTAATCAAATGCATCCAATGAGGGGGTTGTAGACATAGATCAAGAAATTTGTGAGTTGATTTGAAAATCTATGATATTTTTGGTGCTTACACAAATGCTCTAAAGTAGTTTGCATAATTGTTAAGTGTAAAAGTGTTAAGTGTAAAACTTGTTAAATCGCTTCGTTCTAACTATCAGAAGAGTGTTTAACCGACTTGAGTGGGTTCTTGGGAGTGGTAGGGGTCTGTTAGACAGAGGCCCTGTACTTAATTCCCAAATCTTCGTCACAACAACAAAGCACTAATACGCGTCTTAGCTCAGTTACTAGCATCAAATGGACAATACTCGATTTCTATATACATGGGTGCCGACTTCTTCAGACTGACCTGCTATTGGAACAGATCAGTAGTCCGATCTCTACCACGACAACACTCACAATTAATAATAGAGCTATCGAGAATACTGTACTAGTGCAAGTCAATACTAGCCCAACTTCTACACGGCGTTCTTAGGTGCAGAATATCATACTCACACAGACTCAACAGTATGTAGTAAATCAACCAGAGAGAACACTATAGCCGACAGATTCATTCGTCACAACACTTTACAGTGATCTTCAGATAAAGGCTCACGTTTACTGAAGGTATTAGTTCTTCCTCGTATTCGGGGTCAACAGATAATAATACCGAAATGCGATGAATCAGGTAGAACAAACAGAACACACTACCGCAACGCTTCAAGTTGCCTATTCAAACTCACACAGTAATATAGCTACTCAAAACGACTTAGAGTACTTAAACAACTGAAGAACACACAACAACGCAACACGATGACAGTAATCAGACACACAATCCATTACTTCAACACTCGTTACGATGAACTACAGTATGAGCAGACGATGCGGAACGTACTCAACACCAACAGTACTCAAGATTTCACAACAGTGTTAAGCAATGTTCTCACAAACATTCAGACGACTAGTCTGGCAATTCCAAAAAAACGTCCCCCCCCCTCTCTCTGTGACCACTCTCTTTACATTGCTTTATAAAGATTTTACAAGATGCACGTAACAACTTTTCGCACGTGTTTCAAAAAAATCCGTTACATCTGACATCCGTTACATCTGTCCCACTCCGGCGGCCGACTAACACTGGCACGCACGGTGGACTCGAACCCGCAAGTTTTCTACTATTCGGCTACTATTCCTTCTAAGTACATGTTACGGGCTAGCCTAAAAGTGCGGGTAATTTTCTTCTTAAGTGTTTCTAACATCTGTACTAAGATACTAGGCTCTACTAGTTGGGCATCGGTTCTAACCGTGCTGAGCGTTATTGCTTCGGTTAATAAAATCTCGGCCTGTGTTTGCAAAAAGGCCTCCTGTAAATAAAAAACATTGGACAAGGTAGCATCTCGTGAAATCTTTAGATCTTCTAACTGTTTCTGCATGTTGAGCAATCGGTCTTTTTGATTTGAGCACTGGTTCTCTCTTCGTTTGATTTCCTGATTCTGATACTGGATTGTCCTTGAGTAGGCATCGCGTTCTCTTTTGATATCTTTGATTAATTTCTGTGTTTGAGCCTCTTGTGCTAGCTTTCTTCATAATATATCATTGACTTGGTCAAAATCTATCTTGAATCTCTGTAATTCTTCAATACTCTTCATTGCTAAATCGTGTTGCTCTTGTCCTTGTTTGACCACTTCATCCAGCTGCTGTCTTGTCTCTTCTAACAGATTGCCGAGTGCAATCCCTGCATCCTCCTTGTCTTGTATCTCTGTCTTCATTTGCTGGATTGCGGTCTGTGCTTCGGTTAGTAATCTGTCCTTTGCGGCCAGTTGTTCAGCGCTATGTCTTTTTGTTGGATTAACAGTTGCTGTTCTACCAACTGAGCCTGGAGCTAGGAGACCTGCGCCTGGAGCTGGTGGTTTTCGGCCCTGACGGCATCAACCTCCTCCTGGAGTGGTGTGATATCTGCTTCTAGTAAATCTACTTTATGCTGCAGGTCATGTCGAATAGTGTCTGTGACTTCACGAATCTGGACAAGGAGCTGCTGGGAGAGGTTAATGAGCAATTGCCCCATTGACGCAAGCTCAGAGAATACCGGTATTGATGGGAGGAGAAGAGGGTGCCGTGGTTGTGAAGAGGATGTGGTGTGAATCTGTTGGGAGGTCAGTGGAGAATAATTGGGTGATGAGGTGGAAGATGCGGTGGGCTCAACAAGTGCTATGGGAGGTTCCGGCGGTGGAGTGAGAGTAGTAGCGACAGATTGTATTACCTTTTGTTGCGTTGCTTCGGCGTTGTCTACGGCAGATTCTACTGCTTTGAGCAGTCTGTCGAAAGCTTCCCATTCCTCAGTTTGCTGTTCTTGCTCGGTATGTTGCTGAGAGGCTTCTTCGATCGAGATGGGTTCTGTTTTCGTTTGTCGTTCTTGTTCCTGGTGCTCAGAGGATGTGGATTGCGCTGTCGAGTCGTGTTGTATGGACGTGGCAGTGTCGTGGAAAGTTTCATCTTTGGCTTCCTTGTCTTGTCCGGCGGATTTCTGTACTTCACTTTCGGAGGAGCTGATTCTAATGTGTTTTCGTCGGAAAAGTTGTTGGATCTCCTCTTCATCTTCTTCTTCGTCGTCTACTAATGGTTGGACAGATTCTTCGTGTCGTAGGACGGGGCCTCTGGATGGTGGTTGAGCTGCTAGAATGGCCGGAAAGAGAAAGGAAATGATGTGGGGTAATCGAGACCGAGGGGTAGTTTTTTTATTAACCTGTTTCACTATGGCTACACATTCTTTATGGATCCGGTGAAAGAAATAGGAGGCGAAGTTAACGGGTTCTCGGGCAGCTAGGTCGATGGCGGAGTAGAAAGGGCAGGATATGCCGTAGGTGCATTTCTGGAGGTTTAGGATGGCGACTAAGAACTAGAGTGCAGTTCTTTTGGGTTCAAGGCGGTAGAGGATGGCGTACTGGTTCGATGAATAGCGGGGGAAGAGTTCTATCATGCGGGCTACGGGGATGCTTGGGCCATTCTCGCGGCCTTGTGGAGTGAGGCGGAAGGATTCGGCAAAGGCTTGGAAGGTTACTATGGTTCGAGATGGCAGGGAGGGGAAGATCCATTTTCGCTCAGTGATGGGGGATTGGGCGATGGCAGGTATGATCTGCGCGAAAAAGGGATGGGCTTCCACTGAGTGCCAAGGCAGCTCAGCGAAGTTGGCCAACCCACAGGTGCGCAGGTATTCTCCTACCTCGATAGGGATACCATCACGGAAGGCTGCATAATTCGCCAATGCTTCCATGGCGCACATGAAAACAGAGCACAGAACACGGATACACAGAACACAATGGACGCACGCATTACAAACACAAAAACACAATAGCGATTTTTGGCGCAACAGAAGAGATTAAGTAGAGACATCACGGTGGGGGGGTAGGAAGTGATGGTTAACCTTGTGCGGTGTTGGAATGATACTGCTTTCAATTTGGCGTGCATGCTCGGGTAACTGGTAAGGAGGGCGGCTTATGACATAAAGATTTTCGTTCTTTAAAAACGCGGCTATTTACAAAAAGAAAAAGAAAGAACAGAAGGAAAAGTAAAGTAAAAACCAAAAAACGCGGTCCACGGCCGAATGTTTTAATGCGGGCTAGCAGCGTGTTGATACGACCGCAGCTTCGAACCGTTGATTGCTTTTGGAAGTGGGTTTCCGATCAATGTAGTCAACCGAAAAGTTGTTGGACCGATTTGCTCTGAGATCTTGTAAGGGCCGAACCACCATAATTTGAATTTGCCTGCGGATCTATTTGACTTTGCATTATAGAAAAGTACAAGCTGTCCCACCAAAAAAACTGGAGTCTTCAAGTGTCGATCGTGCGTCCTAGCCTGTCTTAGTTGGACTTCGTGCATGGTTAAAAAACTGAGCCATCGGTGCTCGTCTAACTCTCTGAGTGTGTCCAACCGAAATGACAGTGAGTCTTCCGGTAGTAGTTTCTTAGCGATTGCTACTCGTAAACTTGGTATAACTATCTCCATTGGTGCTATTGCTTCTAATCCATAAGCTAGTTTGAAAGGTGTCAATCCTGTTGTTACCTTGTATGTAGTCCGGTAGGCCCATAACACTGCAGGTAGCAGTTGATCCCATCTTTTCGGTGCTTCCATGATCAATTTTCGAAGCATATTCAGCAGAGATTTGTTTGTACTTTCGGCCAAACCATTAGCATGAGGATAATAAGGAGAACTAAATTTATGTGTGACCTGGAACGACTGTGTAAGTGCCTTCATTAAATTGTTTACAAAATGAGTGCCTTGATCTGAGACAAGTTCCAGTGGTAAACCAAAACATGGAAAGACATCGGTTAGTAGACATTTTGCTACCGCAACTGCTGTAGCAGACCGTAAAGCCCAGGCTTCTGCCCATCTGGTTGCATAGTCTGTACAGGTCAGTATGTAACGGTTGTTACTGAAGACTACTGGAGGTGTAATCGGACCGATAAAATCTAGACCCCACTTTTGGAAAGGTTCCAATGGTAAGATGGGTTGCAGAGGAAAAAGATGACGTTGCAAGGGCTGTCCAGATCTTTGACAAGTTTCACATTGTTTGACAAACTGTGATATATCTCTGTACATAGTTGGCCACCAGAGACCACTCTACAGAATTTTTCGGTGTGTTAAGTCTGCTGCAAAATGGCCACCGGAAGGAATCGAGTGAGCCAAAGTAATGACTGAGTTAACTTCATGCGGTGGAATACATCGAAGTAGAATTCCGGTATGATCCACATAGTATAATTCTCTAGCAATTAACCAAAATCGGTGACTAAAGACTGTAATTTTCCTGCGTACTGCCGTAGAAGTCTGAGATGGAAGGCAGCCATCAGTAAGAAAGGTCAGGATCTGATCATAATATGTAGATGGTATAGGTGGGTCTGTAATTTCATCATTCGTTGGTTCAGAGCTATAAATCGCTGGAGTTGTGTCATCTATGCCTACCGGAGCTTCACCCATCGTGCTAATCGTCCACCTAGATGTTGTTGCCGAACTAGATAGACAAGTGCAGCATGATCTACATGAAATGTGAATTTACGGCCCAATAAGTAATGTCTGAATTTTTTGACAAAATATACTAGCCCTAAACATTCTCTTTCTGTTACAGAGTAGTTCTTTTCAGCAGGCGCAAGTCTCTTGCTAGCATAATAAACAGGTCGGAACCACTTATCTGTTTGTTGCATCAGAATACTGCCAATGGCAAAGTCTGAAGCGTCGACGAAAACATGAAACGGGTTATCCCAGTCCAGAGGTTGTAAGATTGGGACCTGGGTCAATAAACACTTTAGTCGATCAAATGCGGTCTGACACTCTTGAGTCCACTCAAACTGTCGGGGGGTTTTGGTGATCAGCTTGTTCAGTGGTATTGCCAAATGAGCAAGCCACCGTAAGTGTCGTCCATGCCATCTTACTTGGCCCATGAAGCGCATAACTTCCTTCGGTGTAGTGGGCACCGGAGCTTCTAATACTGCTGAAATTTTATCTGGATCCACCTCTATACCTTGTGCAGATACAATGTGACCAAGTAGCTTGCCACATGAAACCGCAAACACGGATTTGTTTGGGTTTAAGCAGAGTCTGTATTCTCTGCATTTCTGGAAGCAGCACCGTAAATGGAACAGGTGTGCTATCATCTTACCAAAAATTGAAAAATCATCAAGGTAAACTTGCATAAAAGAGGTGAGATAAGGAGAAAATATTTCCTGCATACATCTTTGGAATGTACTTGGGGCATTTCTTAATCCAAACCACATTGCCGTACAAGCAAATACACCCCAGTTTGTAATGAATGCAGTTTTCGGTATATCTTCTTCAGCCATTCTAACTTGATTATACCCACTGTACCCATCTAAAAATGAATACATTTCATGTCCTGCTACTCTATCAAGCATTGTATCAAGAAAAGGGATCGGAAAAGGATCAGGCACTGTAGCTGCATTCAGTTTCCGGTAATCTACACATATTCGTAATTGCTTGTTTTTTTTCGGTACAATAACAATCGGAGAGATCCATTCAGCATGCTCTACTGGCACAATGAATCCAACTTTCAATAACCTATCAAGTTCTGCCTTTACCTGCGATGCATAGTTGGGATTCATCTGGTAGCTGGGTTGCTTTATCGGTCTTGATTCTGGCTTCAGCACGACCCTGTGCTGGTAAATGCGGGGGTCCAACCCTTTCATGTCCTTGTAGTCCCATGCAAACACATCGGAAAATTCGCGGAGTAGTTGGATTAGATCAGCTTCAAATAATTCCGGTAAATTTTGCTTTATCTTTACAGGACACAGGTGATCTTCATCTCCTAAATTGTAAGTGATCAGCTGATCTTCGGGGACATAGAACTGTTGAGGTTTCTTTGTGTCGTCTGTTGGTTTAAGAAGTTGCTGCAGTTCATCGTCATGTGTTGAAACAGTGTCTTCCTTCTTAGCCTCTTCTGTGATGGGTATTACTGTACAGACTGAAGCGTTCCAATTATCTACAACGGACTGTAGATCAACAGTCCCTAAGGAAATTAAGTCAGCGTTACTCTTTAGAAACTCTTCTTCTTCATCATCTGACAATCCATTTAGCATATGGACTGGTTCAGCAAAATACGGTCTAGCGTGTAGCTCGCAAGGTTGTATAGCATCTAATTTTACCACATATCTACGATTGGCATCTTTAAATGTAAGCTCTTGTGCAGACCAGTCCTGTATTACCTTCGCATGCTTCAGCCAAGGTCGGCCGAAAAGAAGGTTGTAATCCAAAGTGGATTCCGGCAGATCTAGTATAACAAAGGTCATTTTAAAAGTCGTACCTTGTAAAGTGATGGGTACATTCCGCACAAGTCCTAAGGGATGGACTCTTGATTGATCTGCCATTCTGACAAAAAATTGAACTAGTTCGATTTCGGTCCATCCTAACCTTTTGCATTATGCCGCAGTCGCAATGTTAACACCAGAGCCTCCGTCAATTAGTACCTGCGTAATCTTATGATTCTTATACCATACTGTAATCAGGGGAACTAAGTGATCAACCGTAGAATCAGGTTCCGGTTGAACTGCTGCTGTCGCTGGAATACAAGAAGGCACCGGACTGAACTGTTGTTGGAATTGTTGTCGAATTCCAGGTACTAATGCCAGTAGTTGGCCCAGAGGCAGGGTGATAGATACCTTAGATAAGATTTCCCAGGCCTGTTGAGATTGGTTGACAGGCTCCACCGATGTTGAAGTTGATGCCTCTGCTGATGCGGAGGTGTCTACTGTTGGTAATGTATCTGCTGTTGATGATGTTCCCGCTGCTGACTCCCGTTGTTGTGTTCCTTCCTTTGTTAACGAGGGCTGGGTTACCGGAATAGGCTCTGGGAAGACTGGTGGTTCTGCTGTGGTCCATTGACTAGCCTTGTTGTACATTCTGTGTTGTTCACGTATCCCTGGTTCAAATATTTCTGCTGCCGGCTGCAGTTGTTTACCGGATCGGGTCTGGACTGCAGCAGCTTGTGTTTCCACCGGTGTGATTTGTACCATGTTGGCCATTGGATTTTGACGTTCCTTCTTCCTTTGATCATACTCAGCTGCATCCTTGCAAAATCTCCTAATATGTCCAAATTCACCACAAAAATGGCAGTGTGGTGATGGTAAATTGGGATTTTTCGGTGGTGCTCCGTTCTGCCAGCGGTTTGTATTATAGTTGTTATTCCTCTGTCCTCTGTAATTGCGATATCCTTGTTGCTGGTTGTTTCTCATTGCGGAGGCACATAGTGGTTGGCTGGCTGCCCTTGTTCCTGGATAATTGCATTGACAGTCGTTGTTCCCTGTACTCTAGCGTTGTATGCGTAGTTTTCAATGGTGTGTCCGGTAGTGTTGCAGATAGCGCAGAATGTCTGATTAAGTGCACAATTGGCACTAGTATGTCTTGAATTTTTGCATGTGATGCAGTATACTTGTCTGGTCATATCTTCGGCAACATTTTTGTTTGTTTTTAACCACTCCAGATCTTCTGTAAATCCTCCGACTTTGTTTTCCAGTTGCAGAGCCATTGCGATGACTGCATCGAGTGTCATAGCTCCGACACATCTTATGATCATGATCTGCTTAAGTTGTGGAGTCAAGCCATTGATGAACCACTGAGTGATAACGTCATCTGGTAAGCACGGTGGTAGCTGCCTTAAGTGCGTTCTGAAGAGAGTAGCATACTCCTGTACGGTTTGATTTGCCTTCTGTCTGTTGTTCTATAGATAGTCAAAAATTTTGGTTGGATTCTTTTTTTAGCCTGAATCGCTGCAGAAAAGCATCTCGTACTGCTTCATAGGTGCCGAAGTGATTAATATCATATTCTGTAAGCCATCTAGCTGTTTCATTGACCAGTGTAGCTTGAAAGACAATAGCCTTATAGGCCTGATCCGGTGGATGGTTGAGAACTGTACTAGTGCAAGTCAATACTAGCCCAACTTCTACACGGCGTTCTTAGGTGCAGAATATCATACTCACACAGACTCAAAAGTATGTAGTAAATCAACCAGAGAGAACACTATAGCCGACAGATTCATTCGTCACAACACTTTACAGTGATCTTCAGATAAAGGCTCACATTTACTGAAGGTATTAGTTCTTCCTCGTATTCGGGGTCAACAGATAATAATACCAAAATGCGATGAATCAGGTAGAACAAACAGAACACACTACCGCAACGCTTCAAGTTGCCTATTCAAACTCACACAGTAATATAGCTACTCAAAACGACTTAGAATACTTAAACAACTGAAGAACACACAACAACGCAACACGATGACAGTAATCAGACACACAATCCGTTACTTCAACACTAGTTACGGTGAACTACAGTATGAGCAGACGATGCGGAACGTACTCAACACCAAGTACTCAAGATTTCACAACAGTGTTAAACAATGTTCTCACAAACATTCAGACGACGAGTCTGGCAATTCTAGAAAAACGTCCCCCCCCCTCTCTCTATGACCACTCTCTTTACATTTCTTTATAAAGATTTTACAAGATGCACGTAACAACTTTTCGCGCGTGTTTCAAAAAAATCCGTTACATCTGACATCCGTTACATTTGTCCCACTCCGGCGGCCGACTAACATAATGAAACCATGTTCTATTGCATTTTTGAATGATATATGAGATCCTCCATTGAACACACCTTCAATTTTTATTCTTTATACATGATTTTTTACCACCTTTATAGTTCTCATATAAATTTTGGAGATGTCCATGTTAAATAGATCAAAATTTTGGGCAATTTTCGAAAAAAGTCAAAAAATCACATGTTTTCACTTGATTTTTAAAATATATGTATACTGGTATAAAGGTTTTTCAAACATAAGATGTAATTTTCTTGATTTTTGACATGGGAGTTCTATTTTTACGACATAGTTCTCATTTGTTATGACTCACTATTAAGAATGTATATTCATTTGAGCATATACAAATGGTTAATGTGCTCTCTTGATTTTATCCTTTGGTCAATCCAACGATTCTTTCATTTTCTTTCAATTAGAACCCTTTTTCCAAATATATGCAAGGATTGTTTATAACTCCATTGATGGTTTGTATTTCCTATAGTTTTTCGGCCATATAAGACAAAAATACCATTTTACAAGTCTACAATCTCACTTTTCGGGCAAAGAACTAGATCATTCTCTAAGCCCACAAGGGGTGAGAGATGCATGTGTCCACCCATATATATACCTCAAAACCAAGCATGAAATCACATGGCTCTCACATGGATTCTTGAGAGTGTAGCTCTAAACTTTTATGTATGCCCTGAACGGGCCTTGACTTGGATTTATTCAATTAATAGAGCCCACAGCTTAGGATAATATCCTAAGGATCATACAATTTAATTCCCAAGGGTTTATAAATGAAACCCAAGGGTTATTCAAATATTCTCTACCACCCCATTTTGTTGAGGTGTATACGTGCAAGTGAATTGCCTTTTGATGCCATGGTCATGTAGAAAATCTGAAAGTTCATTTGAAAAATACTCTCCCCCTCCATCCAATCGGAGAGTCTTTATATACTTCCCTATTTCCTTCTCCACTAGGTTTTTGAGCCTCTTGAAGTGGTAAAACACCTCTAAATTTGACTTCATGCAATACATCCAGACAAACATTGAATGTTCATCTATAAATGTGACAAAATATCTATTACCTCCAATGTGTATGTATGCGATTCAACACCATTGCTCACATGTGCTACCTTCGTGAATGGCAATTTACTTTGTTTCCCTAATTGACAAGCATGGCACAAATGTTACATATTCTGAGATATAAGATCAGGTAGAACACTCACCAGCCCTTCCTTTACATCTCCTTCATCCTTTTTAAGTTTATGTGTCCAATTCTTTTATAACATAAGTCGATTTGTGCAATCTGTTTATTTCCAATTGACAAGTAGATAGTCTGAGGGGTTGATGGCTTTACCTCCACGGAGAAGAGTCTTCCTTGCTTCTTTCCTTTTGCTATGAGCCTGTAGTCCTGCATGGGGTCTTCAACAAAACATCCTTGATCATTGAACCTCACCGCATTACCTCTTTCAACCATTTGACCTACTGAAACCAAGTTCTTTGTGATGGTTGGCACATGCAACACATCCTTCAACACCTTGGAGCTTTGAGATCCATTCGATGCAACATCTCCCACATGTGTAATCTTGTGCTCAGTGTCATCCCTTGTCTCTACATGTCCTTGGTTCCTTTTGTATCCTTGATTTCCTCCTCCTTTGGACCAACAATCTCTTGCATAATGGTCTGATTTTCCACAACTGTAACATTCTCCATTGGATGCTTCTCTTCCATGTGATCTTCCTCCTCTTCCTCTACTCCTTTCTCTTCGTCTTGATCCATAGCTTTGGTTGGAGCCTTCTTGGTTGCTTGAGCTTGAGCTTGACCTTCCTCTCCCTCTACCTTGAGAGTTTTGTCCACAATTATGCATTTGCCTCTACCTCCATAGAAAACTTGGGCTTGGATGCCCTTTGATTGTGAACCTCCTTGGTTCATCTCCTCGGTCACCATCAATGTGACTAGTTGATCAAATTCTGGTAGGGAATACCTCACATAAACTAATGTGCTGAATTATTTCCACCTTTCATACTCTCTCAAGCCATTGAGAGTGTGCGCGACAAGATCCTCATCTTCAATTGGGTTCCCTATTGAGCCTAGGGCATCTGCAAGCTCCTTAACCTTGAAAATGTACTCATTTATGTTAGTACTTTGTGCTTTCCTAAGATTATTTAGCTCATTCTTGAGCTGAATCTTCCTTGCCTTGGTTGATGAAGAGTACAATCTCTCCAAGGTCTCCCAAACCTTCTTGGATGTGTCCAAGTCTTATGTATGTCCTATCATGGTATTGCTTATATGTTGGGATAGAATGAATATGACTCTTTGATCCCTTGGTAAGCAAGCAAGGGGGCTACTTGCTGGAGTTTATGACTTCACTAGACTAAGTGGGAAACTCATGGAATGCATACAACTCAAGCAACAAAGGTGGGATGATGCTTATATAGAGTTTAACTTTTCCTACAATCTAGCTAACCACCCACCAATCAATGTAGGTGCACTTTTTGGTGGCTGATTGATGAGATTTGAATTTGATTGAGTTTGGTGGAGCTTCTAACTTGATTCCACGACTTTGGGTCCTCCTTTTTTATTGGTCCACTTGAAAAACTTGTGGTTGATCCTTTTTGCATGAATGCAACTTGATTTTCAACATAAATCATATTCGCCTTTAATATTTCTCCTTTAGATCCTATTCATGTTTTTGAGTCGTTTATTTGCCTCATTCCGAATAGAAAGCATCTCATAAGCGGTGCTTCCTTCTTTTTTTGAGATGTGGTGTCGCTCTGTCCCCCATCCTCTTGTAGCCAATGTGTTCTAACAATTGTTAAAAGTATGCACTTAAGTAACAAATATAGACTTTTTAGAATTTTTGAAGAGATTTCTTGAAGACAAGGCACACTATTCATTGAATTTTTGGGGCATTGGTGAGTCTAAATGACCATTGTCAAACATATATTCCGAATTCTATGTCAAAAGTCCCTTTATGTCGGTCCTTAAGTGCAATGGTCCCCTGGTTAGACCCTCAAAACCCATCTAATAAGTTATAAACCTCTTTTCTCGCTATGCATTCAATTAAATGATCAATAATTTGCAAAGGCCAGCTATCTCAAATTGTGGTTGCATTATCTTCTTTGAGATTTATGCGTACCCATAGTTTTTCATTTTATAATTGGACAAATCCACTTTGTGTTTCATATATGAAACTTGTGGGCAATATTTTTTGAATTCCTTGGATCTTGGCCAAGTACACATCTCTAGTGCAATGCCTTTCTTTAAAGCGTTTAGGAGTGGATGTTGTTCGTATTTCATGCATGCAAATTACTTGATGAGACTCTTTCACGTCTTTCGAATTTCATGCGAGGATATCTCTATATTCTCTTAGGTATTAGGTATTTGATGAGATTTTCTTTCTCCTCTTGCAAATCAATAATGTACAAACCTCTTTCCACCTCGTCTTCTTTGGTGATGACTGCTTTCTTGGCATTTTCTTTATTGTCTTCTGATTATACTTTATTTGCATATATTTTAGACATTGCCACACGATCCTTCGATACTTCTTAAATGTTGAGGAACGTCAAGATGTGATGTCTAGGTAAGCACGTCATTTTCTATGTTGGAATCTATGTCCTCTGGTGTTTCTTGTATTTGAAAGAGAGTATCTGAATGTGTTTCCCTAGCCATAGATTCATCAAACACTTCACATGGTTTAAGAAGAGTAACTATTCGATCGAAAATGACATCTTGAGAACCTATGACCCTTATCATCGATCGTAAGCTCACACCTTTCTTTGTAGACCTTATAGAGGGCCTCGCCTCTTAAAGCATTCCACAATGCTAAAGTACAACCGATCACTTCACCTAGTAATGCTTGCTTCCAATTGATTTGTCCCTACAACAATAAGATTCTCCCAAGGGCCCACCGGACAGCCATTGACATGGGGTACAAAAAGAAGAGGTGTCCCAAATTTTCACTGCCATGAAGGCAATGTTTACACCAAGGAGGGGCCTCAAAAATTTTGTTACCTTTTACATTGGTCCAAATTCCCTGGTGGAGGATTTTCCACATAAGAACCTCTTTCTTTATCTCGATGAGTGGATCCCAAAGGGAATGGAACTTAAAATCTCACCTTAAACCCAACTAATTCAGACACCACCTCCTATTAAGCATGACATGAAATTCCACATTATTCTTGAATCTTTGAATTTTATCAAGAATGATTACTTTGTGCCATATTAGACCCTAATGGAATGGGGAGTCATTCCAAATAAGGAGGTGAGTTTTTTATCACTACCAAACATTGAATCTGCTTTGCAATAGGCAACATACTTCATAGTCCACTCTCCTAGCTAAGTGAATGTCCTCAAATCAAATCCATTGGCATGTGTCTTGATTCTAGAGGTTCTTTCATAGACCAAAACCTTTGTTCCAAAGCTTCCTAGATTTATGGAGGTTTCAAGACTCAACACCTTTGATGCCCTTGATCGAGAACCACATCAAATCATTTTATCTTAATATCGGCTGCCCATTTTGAATCTTCATTGATCTTGATGTATTGTTTCACTTTTTTCCAAACCATCCAAAGAGAGAAAACTAAGTTGGAGCCTCTAGAAGTCATCGAATAGGAGGAGAAAATAAGAGTGAGAAGATAAAGCCCCTTCCACCCTAAAAGGCCCACAACCCTAATAATGCTATTGTCTCAAAAAATGAGTCTGGCCCAAGATGCTTCCCTATTGTTTCATGCTTTAATTTTCCATTTGGCCACCAACTTATTGGCCATTTCTTCAATATCTAGAATGTTCAAACCACCTTGTTCTTTTTATCTTATGCACATGGCCTATTTAATTTTGGAGACACCCCTCCTATCGAGGTCTCCAGTCAAGAGAAAGTTCCTACAAATTCTTTTCAATTTGACAATATCTTAGTTGTTTGGTGTCCAACAAGAGAAACTTTAAGTAAATAAGAAGGAACATGTTAATCACCATAGCTCGCCCCACCAGGTTGATCTGCATACCTTTCCAATATGCCAACCTCTTATTAATCTTAGGAAAAGCCTAGTTCCATGGCTGATCTTTCAAAATGTCAAATCCCATTTGAATACCTAACAGGTGGAAGATTTGTCCCCTAGGGATCAACTGACAGCTATGGGAAACCAAACTTTGAGGTGGATACCTAATAATAGCCTTGAGATCAGTGTTAGTGTGGTTTTTTTTGGAATTGGATCCCTCACAAAATGTATTTAGGCAACACCAAAAGGTATCAATGCTTTTCAGATCATTATGCACAAACGAATTGGTATCATCGACAAATAGTCTAATGATCATCTAGTCTTGACGGGGGGAAGAAAGAGGCTTTGAATAAGACCTAAGGGTGCATGATGATTGACTAGGCAAGTGAGACCATCAATGCCATTGCAAAGAGAAGAGAAGCCAAGGGGTGTCCTTCTCTGATAGAACATTCTAAATGAATAGCTTGAGAAAGTTGGCCATTGATGTTTATCTTAGCTAAGGCATTTCCTAGCAATGTTGAGATCATCAGAATAAATGTTTGGGTGTAACCAAGGTATTTCCGAGGTTGGATAATGAAGTTCGAGTGGAGTCTCTCATAAGCTTTGTCAAAGTCAATCTTAAGGAAGAGGACATCTTGAGCAGATTCTTTAGTAAAAATCAAGGCTTCCCAAATATCAATAATAGCCTCAAGGATGGATATCCCCAGGATGAACCCCTTCTGATCCTCATTGATCTAGTTTTGTAAGTGAGAAGCAATGCAATTAGGAGTAACCTTATAAAGGATCTTGTAACCTATATGTAACATCTTAATTGGACACCAATTTTTTATCCTTTTTGTGTTGCACTTGTTGTGACTACTCTTGATAATGACTTCATTCAGACAATCGGGCACTCCAACAAAAGACACTGCCTCTTGCCACACTAGACATAATGGAATAGTCACCACATACTTCAAAGTCCTGATTGGTGAGGACATCTAGCTCGGGGCTTTTGCCATTAGGAAGTGAATCAAAAACTTCAAAAATCTCATTATCGAAAATGGGAGCTTCAAGAAGAGGATTCATATTTTGGGGAATTCTTTTGGTTCTGAATCTAGAGATGGCCGCCATGCTATCATGCCTTTGAGGAGAAAGAGGCTTGGAAACCCCCAAAGGCTGGGTAAAGTGATTGACAATCAACATACTATTTTCTTCATCCGTCTTGCACTCAACACCATCGATATCCATGATGGAAGGTATCGGTCCCCTTGATTGTTTCTTCTTAAGGAGGCCACACATCTCTTTAGTAGGTTTGTCTACTTTTCTCACCCACCAATCTTTAAAGTATATCTGGAGATTCTTTCTTTCAGTTTCCTCTTTGTATCTCGGCATGGTTCAAATTTTCAGGACCCTGTCTAGTATTGAGAATGGTGTTTGTTGATTTCTTTCTCAAGATGACTAACCCTTTGATAAAGATTTCCCCTTCTAGCTCGATGAATGTTTTGAAGATTCCTTTGAGTCCTGACCAAGATGTGTTGTGTCTTTATGACCAAGCTTTAATGCAGACTTCACTTTTCTTCAAGAGATCAAAATTGACAATGAGGACCTTCAAAAGAGACCAAAATGTATTTTGTCATCCCATGTCTCTCTCTCCACTGCACATCAGAGGGGAAACACTAGCTCGTCTATCGACATTAAATAAATCATTTTCCGCCTCAACATCTACAACAAGCAATAATAAAGATACGGTTGATTCATTACAACACAAGCTATTCTTTCTTCTCGATCAGCTACACCACTCGGAAAGCCATCTACTCTTGTCTTATCTCATGTAACCAGTCTACTTCTTTGGCTAAGAGAGTTCATTATTTATTGCTACAACTCTCAATCCGTAGTGACTTAATGGCACATTCAACAAATACTGCTGTCTGGATACATAGCCACCGTCATCGTGTCACAATGTCGAATGATACCAATTGGCAAGCAATAACAATGCAACTGCTACAAACATGAGAGTGGAAGAGAGAGAGAGATAAAGAGATGAGTTCTCTTGTACAAAAAAAAAAGGGATAAGCGAGAGATAAAAAAATGTTTCTTCAAATCTCCAAATGTGATGCTACCTTCATCAACGCCCCACACTAACAACTTTAGTTGCTAAAGAGGGGGCATTAGAGGCCAACAAAATCATTTAAAGAGGACCTATGAAGAGGTTTCATACACAGTTGGGGAGCATACAGTTTCTTTGAAGAGAGCCCATATCCCAAGCGCAGGTACATGCAGAGAAGGAGGAGTCGTAGCAATGAAGGAGCGACTGCTCCAGAAAAGTCAGCTTCCTCTGATACCAACTGTTGCAAGGTTGTGCTCATATCAATGGTGAAGTCGATGGTGGAAGAACTTGAGGAGCATGAAGCTCGAGAGAGATGAAGTTAGAGAAAGTGATAGAGTAGAGGAAGAAGCTAAAAATGTGCCTTGTATTGCACGAAGCATAAATGCCTTTTCATACAAAATGGAGAGGCCTTTTGGTCAATCGAGGTCTCGTTAGTAGAGGCGATAAGATCTCTTATTGCTTAGAGAAGTCCCCATCCTTTAGGCATCATAAAGTGTTTTTCATCGAGAACAACAAACCCAAGTGGGTCCCACATAAGGGAGACGAGAGGGTCATTAACCTCCTTTGTAACTCACTCTAGATCCACATGTTCTGCCTCTGCTTTGTGGGATTCGGGGGGTCCCAAAGCACTAGGCCCATTCGCTTGTAACATTTTCTTCCTTTTTAAATTAAAGTCAGGGAGAGTAGGCCAAGGCCAAACTTCCTTTTATAAAAAAAAAACACTTTCCAGGTCGTCTTCTTTGGTAATGACTGCTTTATTGGAGTTTCATTTCTTTCCGTATGATTCTTCCAGTGCTTCTTAAATTCTGGAATTTTCTTTGTTGGAATTTTCTTGTGCTTCCTGTATTTAAAAGAGGGGTTCGATGAGTCTATTCTTACTCATGTAATAGTCCTTGAGTCTCATCTGTTGAATGTAGTCCTCTCCCATCTCGTAAGGACTGAGAAGGATTAAGCTTTCGTGATCCCTTTTGTGTGAATGTGTCTCCCTCATCATAGATTCATCAAACACTTCACATGGCTTAAGAAGAGTAAGTACTCGATCCAAGAGGATATCTTGAAAATCTATGGCCCTTACCATGAACACATCATAGCCCTCTTTAACTTGCTGGTTCAGAGCCAGTTGATATGTGGATCACAAATAAATGAACCATTTAGTCAACAACTGGAGCTTTTGTAGCATTCACAAATACAGTGGGCCTTGAAGAGTCCATAGTTTTCATATTGACGCATATAAACTATGCACATACATACTCCAATTCACAATGCACACCACACTTGAAACATAACGTACATGACAACATGCATGAAACAACATACATACATATGTTCAAATAGATTCACATATATATTAACACACATAATTACATTTAGTCACAAAATAGACACACATGATACACATTCACATCAAATGACATGCAAAAACATAAAAAAAAACCACATGCACATGTATTAACGCATGGATTGGATACATGCACTTCATGCTCTTGCATAGACATAGACAATTGAGCAAGGATAAAACAGAAGTGTATATAGTTCCATATACACCTCAAAGAAATGGAGTTGTTGAAAGAAAGAATAGGTCTCTCATGGAGATGGTAATGGCTATGGTCAAAACTCAGGCTCTACCACATAGATTTTGGCTTGAGGCTGTTATGTGTGTAGCATATGTACTTAACATGTGTCCCACCAAATCATTGCAGTCTATCACTCCATATGAGGCTTAGCATGGTCAAAAGCCATTTGTTGCTCATCTTCATGTATTTGCTTGTTTGGCATATGCATTAGTTCCTCAACAATAATGCACAAAATTGGATGTCAGAGACACATACACACATATACATACATATACACACAAACATACATATGTACATATATATACACACATATACACACACATACATACACACATATACACACACATACATACACACATATACACACACATACATACACACATATACACACACATACATACACACATATACACATACACATACACACATATATGCATACACAAACATAAAGATACAAACATACACATATACATACTTGCACATATACATGCACACACATAGACACACACATACACTCACATGCATACATACACGTGCATACACACATACGCACATACATACACACATGCATACACACACATACATACACATGCATGCACATACATAGACACATGAATACATACATATGCACATATACACACACAAACACACTATACAAACACATGCATGCACACACATACAAACACATGTATACACACACACATGCATACACACATATGCACATATGCACCCACAAACACACTATACAAACACATGCATACACACACATACAAATACATGCATACACACACATACACACACATATACACACACTATACATACATATGCATACACACACATGTATGCATGCACACACACACACATATGTATACACCCACATATACATAGACATGCATAGAGACATACACATAAATATACACACACATAGATAGACACACATACACATGCATACACACAAACAAACATACATATACACATATAAAAACACACATACACACAAACATTATACATACATATGCATACACACACATACACATGTATGCATACACATACGTACATGTATACACACACATACACATGTATAAAAACATATACATACACACACTATACATACATGTGCATACACACACATACACACATGTATACATACGCACACATAGATACATCCACATATGCATGCACACACATAGAGACATGCACATATACATAGAGACACACACAGACATGCACATACACACACATACATACATCGGCATGCACAATGCAAATGCAAATGCATACACACATACATACATGCATGCATACACCTACATACTATTGAAACTCCCAATGAGCCCCCTTATTTTTGGGGTATGCTATGCACACAGATCGAGGATGATGATTGGCTATAAATCCGTAATGCACACATGGAGTTCATCATATCATCTCTCGCCCAATTGTGTACTCATCCATATTTGATTCCCTCCTTAATTGGGATCACTAAGGTGGCATGTCATATGAGTGCCACATGGCACTCATGTGTGTGCCCTTCTAGTGGAGCCTAAGAGATGGTTCACACCATCACTTCTATAGTGACTCCTGACATAACATTTCCTTCCCCTTAACTCCATTTTTGTCCTCAAAAATGGTATTGCAAGATCTCAAGGAAGAGAGAATCAGTATGATGGTACTCCCACTATATCCCCATGTATTACAATACATGGTCATATTTGCATGTTTTCTCCCTGTATCCTTCCCCTTAAAAAGACTCTGGGGAAGGTAATCTAAAATTGGAAAATCGTCTCTGAAGGGTGCTAACCGGCTCCCATGTGGCACTACCTTCTGAACTATATTTCCACTTTACTAGACACTCTTTATATAAGTGACTTCTCGTCCATTTCTCTCGAGTGCATAGTATGCTCTCAGGCTCATGTGAAAAAGATTGAACAAAAATAGGCTCCACTGCCACACTATCTGGAATGAGGTTTTCAAATTCACCTCTCCTTTTCTTAAGCGGACTAATATGAAAAACTAGATGGATTTGACTATTCTCTAGAAGTTGGAGTTGGTAAGCCATCTTTCCTATTCTCTTAAGTATTTGTAAAGGTCCACAATACCTAGGAGATAGTTTTGGACAAGGTCCCATCTTCATGGTTTTAGATCTAGATGGAACTCTAAGGTAGACTTGCTCTCGTAACTCAAAGTTGATGTCTCTTCTTTGAGGGTCACCATAGACTGTAGCTCTATCCTGAGCTCTCCTAATACTATCCTTAGCAAATCTAAGCATATCAAATGGACTATCCCCAGTGGAAGAGTGCTTGGCACTATTATATGCAAACTCTAGTATAGGTAAGTAATCTTCCCAGTTAGATTGCCTTTCATTTACATCTCTTCAAAGCATATCTGCTAGGATTAGGTTAACCCCAACTATTTTCCCATCTGACTGTGGACGCTCGGTCGTACTCATGCTAAGTTTCACATCCAACCTTTTGAAGACCACTCTCCAAAAGTGGCTAGTAAACTTCCTATCGCAATCAAAAACTATGTCTAAAGAAAAACCATATAACTCGTATAGGTTCTCCACAAAAAGTCTAGCCAACTCTGATGTCTTCACTATAGTACGTGTTGGAATAAACCTAGACATTTTGGTTAACCTATCCACAATTACCCAGACAAAGTCATGCCCTCTCTATTTCTTAGGTAATCCAGCTATTAAATCCATGGAGATACTCTCCCACTTCCCATTGTGAATATCTAATGGGTGGAGTAGTCCTCCGATCCTCAACCTTTCAGCTTTATTGATGTGGCATTTAGTGCACTTAAAAACATACTCTAGGATTTCTTTATGAAGTATAGGCCAGTAAAATTACCTCTTAACAGGATCATAAGTCTTGTTAACTCATGGGCGTCCCACACTAGGTGTGTCATGACACTCATAGAGAATGTGTCGTCTCATCTCAAGATCTCTAGGGACACACAGCTTACCTTTATATAACAGATATCCATCATGGATTCTGTAATTCTTCCACTTGAATCCTTCTTGAGTATCCATTGATACTCCATCCTGAGTATCCATTGATACTCCATCCAAATTGGAAACCCGTGTATCACTATCCCCATTCTCTATGGCTTCCCAAATCTCGAAATATGCAAGATCAAGCCTACATTTCCCTCTAATGGACTCAAGTAGCTCACTAGATAGGCATGCAGCTAAGTGAATCAGCCACTACATTAAACTTTCCCTTCCTATACATAAGCTCATAATCAAATTCCTAAAGGGTCTCTGCCCATCAAGCCTTACGAACTTTAAGGTATGTTTGATTAGAGAGCCACTTAATGCTCTCTTGATCAAACACTATCTTAACTTTGACACCATATAAATAATGATGCCACGTTTTCAAAGCATGGAAAATTGCATACAACTCCTTCTCATAGACAGAGTAATTTTTCCGAGCTGGCTCTAGTTTCTTACTCTCAAAAGCTATTCATCAACCATCTTGAACTAAAACCACTCCTAAAGCAAAATCAATCATGTCAGTCTCAACCACAAAGGGTTTATTGGACCTGCTATATGTAAAAGTGGAGCTCTGGCAATTTCTACTTTCAATTTCTCCATACCTTGCTTCTCCTTTTCTCCCCAATGAAAGGCTTTCCCTTTCCCTTTAAGTTGTTCCATCATCGAGACAACAATTTTGGCATAATTGTTAATGAATCTTCGATAGAAGCATGATAAACCTAGGAAGATCTATAGCTCTTCTAGGTTCCTAGGATGTGGCCATTCCATACTAGCCCTTAATTTTTTGGGATCCATCTGGATTCCATTTGGGGAGACTATATGCCCAAGGTATCTAACCTTTGTTTTGAAAAATTCACACTTTTGACTCCTTAGCAAAGAGTGAATTTTCCCTTAACACTTGGAATACTTTTCTTAAGTGTTCCAAGTGTTCTTGTTCTGATCTATTATAGATCAAAATAACATCTAGGAAGTCTACTACAAACTGCCCTAGATAAGATCGTAATACATTGTTCATGAGCTTCATGAAAGTGGTAGGAGCATTGGTGAGACAAAAAGACATCACCTAGAACTCATAGTGCCCATATCTAGTCCTAAATGCAATTTTAGGGATATCCTCTACCCTAATCCTAATCTGATGATACCTTGATCTAAGGCCAAGCTTGATAAAATACCTAGCTTGATGTAATTGATCAAATAGGTCTTCCAGCCTTGGCATTGGAAACCTATTTTCAATAGTTACCTTTTTTAGTGCTCTATAATCTATACATAATCTCATAGAGCCATCAGCTTCATGAAAGTGGCAGACCAAAAGGCATCACCAAAAACTCATAGTTCCCATATCTAGTTCTGAATGCAGTTTTAGGGATATCCTCTATCATAATCCTAATCTCATGATACCCTGATCTAAGGTCAAGCTTGGTAAAATACCTAGCTTGATGTAAATCATCAAATAGGTCTTCCAACCTAGGTATTGGAAACCTATTTTTGAAAGTTACCTTGTTTAGTGCTCTATAATCTATACATAATCTCATACAACCATCCTTCTTCTTAACTAGGAGCATTGGTGATGCCCAAGGTGAGTTACTAGGTCTAATGAGGCCCTTATCTAAATATTCATGTAATTGCCTCTCAACCTCCTCATGTCCAGAAACACTAAGCCTATAAGGTGGCTTACAGATAGGGTTAGTGTTAGTAACTACCTCAATAGCATGGTCAATATCCCCTCTCTCAGGTGGTAGCCCTCTAGGTAAGTCAGTGGGGAAAACATCTCTAAATTCAAACATAAGATCTTTAAAACTTTTGATAACACACTCTTGCAAGAAAGCATACTAAAGATTCATATCTATATTTACATTTCTAGCATGAAAATATACGTTAGATGAAATGTCTATACAATGCTCAAAGTCCTCACTATACAACAAAAAGATCTCTTGTACATGGTGAAAATGACAAAGACTATGCAACTCTAAAGATGAGATGAGAGGTGCACTAGGTACATCTCTCTCTCCCTGTATACAAAATTTACTTCCATTTCTTTCAAACTCAAGGGTGTTGTTTTGATAACTACATTTAAGTGTGTCTCCCAACCCCCATAGCCACTCTCTTCCTAACACAAGGTATGTCCTCTCCATATTCATAATTTGGAAGTCCATATGGTCAGTATAATCCTGCATCTTGACTTCCAAATTGGATACCATAGTATCTCATATCCTCTTGTCTTCCCCTTGCATCATAGATACTATGTATTTATGTGCACTAGGCAGCTAGGGAATCTTTAGCTTTTTGACTAGAGCATAGTTTATGAAGTTTTGAGTGGCAGAGTCATCTATCATGACTCACACTCTTGTTCCATATACACTACCATGAAGTTTAACCAATTCATGTGGTTCAAACTGAGGTGAACACAATGATTGCATCAAACAACAAGTGTGCTCAATATCCTCAGCATCACCTCCACTCCCTTGCAGCTAGAGTTGCCATGAATACAAAGTTTATGCACTTGGTGGACCGCCTTTTTGCCCTTATCAAGGTCCATACTACTCTCTGGTCCTCTCTTCTTTTCTTCCCCCTTCTTGAGTGGAAAGTTCCACTGTGAATGGCTAGGAGACAAACACCTAAAACACAAGTTCTCTCTCTTCGCCCTCTCAAAGTGCTCGGTAGGTAACCTATGCCCTTGGGATCTCTGTTTGTTAATGAGGATTTTGTTTTTCCCTAATGGAACTTTCTTCTTGAACTTATTCATGCTAAGAGGTTTGAGGGGCTGATCTGTCTCCATAGGAGTATACTAAGGATGGTTATGGTCCTCATAATTCTAGGTATATTTGATTGCCTCCTCAAATGTCTTTGGTGCATTTCTTCTTACCTCTCTCTTGATGGCCTTATCTAAGCCCCTAACAAACCCTCTTATTTTCTAGAAATCATCCAATCCCTTCAGTGTCAAAATGATCTCCCAATAGTGGGATATGTAGATCGTCAAGGTCCTGCCTATCTGGGTGATCCTATCCCACTCATCCCAGTTCCTCTCTTCCTCATTCTTAGGGAGAAACTATTTCAAGAAAAGATTATCAAATTAAGACCAGTTTGTAGGGATAGAGTTCGCCTCCTTGAGATGCATGTGGGGCAAGCAAGAGACTCACCTCTAGCACAGGATACTCAAGTGGGGTGCCCTTCAATTGATGCAAATCATTCCACTTTTGCAAAAAAAAAGTGTAGATTGCATCCTTGTTTCTCTCACAATCATCCCCCATAAAGGTAGGTGGCTTCAACTCTTTCAGGAGGGAAGCTTCCCTACAATTCTCTCCTTTGTGCTTACTAGGAAAAGAAGAATCTTTCCTAGCCGTGTCTATAGGAAGAGTAGGGGTTTCTCTTTCCTTCCTAGCTAGGAAAGAGGTGACATATGTCTCAACTGAGTTCATTTGAGACTTAAGTTGTTCAATGAGAGACGTCATGTTACCTATGTCTCTCTCTAACTTAAGGGTCTGTTCTTTTAACTCCGCGAATTGTTTGTGAGTAACAAACTCATCGTAGACTTCCACACAAGAACATTCTTCTTCTTGTGGCTCTTTTCCCTCTACCATTTGCTCAACTTCCTACTCAAGCTCTTACTCTTCCATCCTATGGTCAAGGTCCTCTAGTTGTTCCTTAGGTGGAGAAGTGTGGTCTAAGATTTGTTTACCCTTGGAATCCATATCTCACTCCTCTCATTTACTAATTAGAGTATGTGAAAGAAATTGAAGTAAACTTAAATATGCAAGAAGAAGAGAAATGGAATACTAGAGCACTTCCCTGATACAAAATGAAAAATCCCGAAGCAAAATCAAAGTGATCTTTGAAGCTTGAAGGAATTGGTCTAAAATCCTTGCTAGGACCAACAAATATTTGAAGTGTCTGGTTGGCCCGAGGAGGTTCTAGTCACCAAAAACTAGCAAGAACGATGCCAAAAACATATAATAATAGCCTTAGATGAGAAAATTGAGCCAAACTAAAGCATGTCTAATTTTTACCCATCCTCGCCAATCCAAAGTAGGTAGTTGAACACCTATACTTCAAAAATATGAAGCTAATCCAAGTGAAAAAAAGTTGATTTGGATGCCAAATGATGAAAAACTAGGCCCAAAAGTGGCCACCTACTTTTTGCTGAAGTGCTTCAGAGGGATTTTGGTTGATCAAATCTTCTCTAAAATCCATCACCATTTGTTATTTATCAAAGCTTATAAGTGTAGCTTCATAATTTGACAAAGCTTTCTCAATGCTGATGCTGATGACCAAGCTATGAGTCAGAGAAGGCAGGTATGTTAAAAGTAGGAAGCGAAAGAGCAATTATTCATGAGGGGATAACTTTGGAAGGCCAAAACTGAGAGCTTGAAGATTCTTTAGCTATCCACAATGCATAATACATATGTGCATCATCTTTATTCCAATACCATATCTAGTTGCTTCCCATATTCCCTCCTAAGTTAAGAAAAAAACTCAAATTTCTAATGTAATACCTTTTGAGGATTCGTTTGTCTGAGAAAAACTCGTGAAGGCCATTGATCTGCTCCCTTATTCCCATATATGAAGTGTACAACATGAAAATCGGCAATAAAGGGAGCCTCTTCATTGCTCATTCCTCGACCAAGTGAAGGGGAGGAGGGAGAATCAGCCTATCGGCTCCTTCTGCTCACACGTGGGCACTTCTGGCATCGCTTCCTCTAGTGGGCCTTTGTGGAAGTTCCCACCTTCTTGTTGGCATCGTGTGACTCTAGTGTGGCTCTAATGCCAGTTGTTGAAACTCACGATGAGACCCCTTATTTTTGGGGTATGCTCTGCACATAGATCGAGGACGATGATCAGCTATAAATCCAAAATGCACACATGCAGTTCATCATATCATCTGCCACCCAGCCACATACTTATCCATATTTGATTCCCTCCTTAATTGGGGTGACTAAGGTGGCATCTCACATGAGTGCCACATCACACTCATGTGTGTGCCCTTCTAGTGGGCCCTAAGAGATGGTTCACACAATCTCTTCTATAGTGACTCCCCACATAATACATACACACCCATGGGGATCATACAATTCGAAATTAATGTATTTGTACCAACCAACTAATTAGGTATATCAAATATCAAGTCATCTCACCTTTTCATGGCACTCTGTGTGCACTTCTAGATGTGCAAATTCTGGACACGAGTGAAACTGACATGAAATGCGTAGGGAGTTTGAGTGTTGAATTTGACTAAGAATTTGACATTGAATATAGTGTTGACCCTCATGGAAGCCTTATGCTTAGATTAAAGAACCTTAAGCATGCTATTTCAAGTGTTGAAAGAATCCCAAAAGATTTCCATAAATAGTGATGCAGTGATACGAGCCCTAGAGTCAATTTCAAAAGAGCATGGATTTTTAACTCATCGAGATGTTACCAAGTTCTTGCAAGTCTATAACGCTAAAATTTATATAGGATCCTAGGACTAGAGTCAATTTCAAAAGAGCATGGACTTTTAACTCATCTAGATGTTCCCAAGTTCTTGCAAATCTATAACACTAAAATAGACATGACGAAAGTTGAAATAAGTATGGAGAATATAACAAATATACAAGGTCTTTCATGGAAATGTTCAATAGAGACATGTTGTTGTCCCTACTTAGCAGCCATTGAAATGATCTTAACGTGTTTCAAATACACCTCATCGATTTTCTATAGAGTTGGAATATGTTATGTTGACAAATGGTATTCAACTTCGTTTTATAAAGAATCTATGAAGGTAAATTATCATATAAAGTGGGAGCATGCCAAGAAGATCTTGGGAGCCTCCCAAGAAGAGTGAGTTTGATTCCATTCACTAAGAATGTTACTTGGGGATTGGAACCGTTAATGCTAGAAGAGCTTTACCACCAAAATGCTTTATAAGCTAAGCTTTAAATGTTCACCAAATTACAAAGCAAGAATTGTTCAAATGGGATTTATGCAATGAGAAGGATTCAATTATAATGAAGTCTTCGTGCAAGTGGTCAAGATGACTACATTACAGATGTTGGTTAAATTGGTTGCAAACTAAGACGTTAGGGCTAGTTCAAATGGATATGAATATTTCTTTATTTCATGGATATTTTACAAATAAGATCTATATGGAACATCTAGAGTGATATTGTTGAGATGTAGACTGCCTCAAGCTCTCATGAACTCAAATTAGTGTCAAATGTAGCATCCACAACCCATAATGTCAATAAAGGAAGAACGCCCATGGTGTAAATTCTATCACATATTACGACCACTCAATAAAGATACTATAAGGCGTATATGAATACAAAAACACACATGTAGACACACACATGCAAAGCTCTCTCATGAGCAACAAAACAAAAGCTCCAAGAAACTCACTTCCATTCAAAGAAATTTAGAAGGATAGAATATCTAACCTTAACAAATGAGAGACTATTATCGTTTATAGAGTTTCTTAAATTTTGGACCTTGTCCATACTCTTATGTCCATGCTAACTTAAAAATAGTCCTCATGCTTCATTTTTCCTCCAATTTGAAATTCTAAAAATTACTAAAAGTTCTAGTGGCTTTCTCTCGGAATTTCTCATAAGCAAATACTTGCATATCATATCTCATCATATTTATCTCTCTTTGTATCACTTCATCATTTGAATGGACATCAAACTTATTCACAAGAGCATATTAGCAAGAATATTCAACTTCCTAGCTATATGCACAAAAGATGGATTTCTAAATTTCAAATAAGAAATACATCGGAGGTGCAATATCCAGAGATAAGAAATTTGAAATCATTTCAACTAAGGGAAGATAATTTATTTCTACAACCATGTTTGCTCTAATAGAATTCTCTTTAACAATTTTCAATGTTGTCACAAGTCCCAATGACTCTCTTTTAATGTGTGGGTGCTTTATTTGAGTGTCATGCAAAATCTTGAGATCGAAGTGAACTATGTATCTTTGCCGCTTGTCATCATCTTGAACTATGACCCAACAGATATCAATAGGAATGGTATCTATAGTCAACATTATAGGATTTTGTCCCAAATAGTCCACACATTTCAGGATTGAAGCGTCATTTAATCATTGTTTCACTTTTCATGTCACTTTTGAATGTTTCTCCATCCAAAGAAACTTCCTCTTCTTTCTCAGTAGATCATATAATGGGTTTCATAGCTTGAGCAAAGTGAGTCATCCACATAATATAGAAGACATAGGCTCTTAGAAATCACCTCACTTCACTTACATTATAATACACTTCACAAATTATGTTGATGGCCTCAACTTTCTACAGGTGTGGATTTCGGCCATAGAGTCCACACATATGTCCTACTAAGAGAACTTCGTTGACATCCAAAATAGAGTTTTTGAGAGAAAAGGTCAAACCTACGACTTCAAATCACTCAAAAAAATTTTCACAATCAGAGATATGTTCACTAAAAAATTTCTTGCATCCTAGAATCTAAAGTTTGAACTTTTACTCTTTCCTCACAACCTTTTATCAGATATCATTAATAAAAGGCATAGTCACTGAAGGTATGTTCATGTAAACCGAATTCATCACGTTCATCATATGAGGCACATAATTTTAATTGCTCCTTGTGACAAAGTATACATGCATACAAGAGCCACTTGAGTCTTCATAGTCATAATGTCTCACCTCTCAATAGCTCACTAAAACAGTTCATAACTTGAATACATGCCACCCATGGTTTAAATGGAATTCCCAACAAAAGCTTCAACAAACTAATCTACTATTGGTTGTGTTCCTACATTTCTAATTGTAAATTTTTTCACAACTTTCAAATGCTCAATAAAATATAATTCTTTTCTCATTTTTTCTAGCACTTTGAACCATATGTTCAAATATGGTGCTAAAGAAGGCTCTAGTATTGTCATCGATGTCTTCTCCTTCAATAGTCACTTCAGCTTAGTTAAATGAGCCTTTGGTATTAGAATGAGGCAAAGATACCATGGAATATGAAAAATAGTGAATATAATAATGGGAGTAACTTGGTTTGGATCTGCACATCCTATTTCTTGTGGGAAAAGAGAAAATGATTATTTTTTCTTGCTCTTTCATTGTAAGAAATGTATTTTCTCCAAATTTAATCTAATTTATCGTTTCTTTAGTGAAATTGATGCCCTACCATATTTCATATTCACAACATAGGGTCATCTGACACTCATTTAAATTTTTGATAACTTGCCCTCAGTAGTGGTTAAGCTATGTGTTTTACTTTCTTATGAACAGCCTTATATTTTGTATTTTCAGTTCCTTCATGCTCCTTCAAAAATCTAGCAAGCACTTCATATTCATCAATTCAATGGAGCATCACAATCTCATATTTCTTCTCTTCTTGGAGAGATTTCTCAAGCTCTTCCATCGTAGAACTACTTGTAAATTCAATTACATTCTCAATTTGTTCTTTAGGTAGAATCAAACCTAACTTTTTATAATTTTTCTCATAGTTTTTCCTCAATTTGTTTGAAACATTTTCTCTTTGAAGAACCCTAATCTATATGCTTTCGAAAAACTAGTACAATTCTCAAAACTATGTACATGGTCTTGTGAGACATCAAACCACATTCCATTATTGCCTTGCTCAAGAGTAGATCCTAGCCAAAATTTTGATCCAAATAATCCCCATATTCTCTCTCGGGTGCCCTATTATTGCATGCATGATCATAAGAGATAATAGGGTTCTTTCTCACATTTTTTTTCTATTTCTACCATGGCCCGCACAAATCTTCATTACTTGTAGAGACTGCGAACTAGTTCTAGAGAAAATTCATGCATCATATGATCCATCATCCATTGCTTTTGTTTCCACTCATATCTCAGCTATAAATGCTTGCCCAAGACTAGTCTCATAAGAATTGTTCTCCTAGACAAAAAAGCAAAATTCATCCAAAAATCCACCTATTGTCACAAGAAACATTAGCACATGCTTCTAGCACAATCCTTGATCCATTATCAATATTTATCATTCACCAGCCATTCTCTTTATCGATCCTCCATCAAAGTTTTTATAATAACCTCTTTGAGATCACGTTTATCTCAAACCAATGTCGGTGCTAAACATGATTCATACTCATCTCCTATCTTGATTTTTACTTCTAGTGTTCCTCTTGGCCAAAAGTATTTGCTAAATTCACTCTCAAATTCCTTTGCAAATTCATCATGTAAAAATAGGGCCAAGGAAATTTCTCTTTTCTTGGCATGTCTTCATTTCATCATCCTCACTATTAGATGAGTTACTCGGGGTTACAACTTCGTTCATAACCTGAGTAACATCAGGTGATTCTTCCATTTCAACATCTTGCAGTAGTGGGAATATTTTTCTTCTAACAAACTTTATGAAACTATCTTTGAGTTCAAGCTTTGCGATTAAAAATACCTATTCCAAAGTACATTGTTACTTGAATTTATAGTAAAATATAATTCAAAATCTCTTTTGCAACATTATTCTTTTCTAGCTTTGTGATCAATAAAAATTTTGGGAGATTTCTTAACTTTCTTCTTTTGTTTTTCATTTTATTGAATATTTTCATTAGTCTCTAAAGACCCTTGTTTTTCTCTAAATGTTTTTTTTTCAAACTTGATTTTTCATTTGTTTCCTTGGAAATTGATTCTCTTTAATTGGTTTCTCGCCCTCTCTTATTTCTCATCTTTTTGCATCTACTTGAGTAGTGGAAGACTCATCAAACTACACTCTCTTTTCATTGTTTTTGTTTCTCTCTTCTTCTTCTCTAGGTTGCTTCTCATCACACTTCTTTCATGCTTTGCTTCCTCTTACATTTCACCTCACCTTCTTCATCTTCATTCCTCCCTTATCCCAATTTACAAGCAAAGGAAGTTGAGTTCTGAAGTCACACAGCTTTTTATCAATATTCACAATCAGTTGATGATCTTTGGCTTTCTTTAGTTCCTTACATGCATAGGAAAAATGTTATTGTACATCACACCATATACATCTATTTTTGTTATTTCCAAGTCTCTCATTTGGTCCAGTATTTCTTTGATAAACTAGTTGTACTGGTGGATTGCATTATCGGTTGCATTGGAGGAGCCACTTGTGGCATCATAAAAGATTGAGGATCACCTTGCATCTGATTTCCTTGTGTTGTATTTACATGAATTGAAGTCAGTTGACTAGATCCAAGATCTTGGTATCCCATAGGATACACCTTGTTGTTTAAGCTATCAATCTCTTTTAAAAGAGAATATTGCATAGTCATTACAATTTCCAACTGTTTACTCAAAATATCTAGTTGGAGTTCTAATGGAGTCCTTAATGTACATGCAACATTAGCTATAGTCCTTCTTGCAGTTGCATTAGGATCCATGGATACAGATATTTTTCTTGCTTGCATTTGAAGTGGCCTACCATTGAGGCTTGACTGTCATTGCTTCATATGAGAAACAACCTCTACCTCTCATCTAACGGACTACCAATTATCTATCACTCCATATCTTTTACTTGTCTTTTTTATCCTTGTCTCCACTTCTATCCTATTAGGATCTTAAGAAATGAATTACAAGATCTAGATTCAATGAATCTCGATTAGCCTCGGATAGCTAGGCAAATCACTTTACAAATTCATTAAATAGGTGAGTCAAGGACAATGTGGATTTTCAAGAATGAATCCATCTTAAAAACCCATCATGAATGTATTGAATAAACTCCTCAAAGTAAAAAAACTCTTATTTGATTTTTTTCAAAAATTGTCCTAGTCTTTGTTTACATGCACATGTATCACATTTAGAATGGATCTAGAAACTACATGCTTAAAGTACTGTGTGAACATATCCTTGGGTAAGCTCTCAATTTGTGTGTGTTCCTCAAACGCTCTTTTGCTCCTTGAATTTGAATCACAAAGATTTTAAATGCTTCCTCAATTCACTTCTTTGGTTTGCTCTAGAGTTCAAGATTATGTCCAAGGAGATAGGTTCTATTTTGTCTCTTCACTTAGAGAAACACTCAGAGAAGAGTCTACTTACACTCTCAATCAAGGAAGAAGATAAAATCTTGCTTTTCAAAAGCCTTTTTAAATCTCAGCCACTCACCTAGGTTATAGCTCTAGAATCTTGAATCTCACCCTAGCATTTCGGATATGTTTGAATCAACTTTGTTGTAAAATCTTTCTTTCTCTCAATCACTCACCTAGGTTTAAGGTTTAGAATCTTCAATATCACCCTAGGATTTTGCATATGTTTGAATCACTTTTTTTAAGCCTTTGTAACTCTCAGTCACTCGCCTAGGTTTAAAGTTTAGAATCTTGAATCTCACCCTAGGATTCTGGATATGTTTGAATCAACTTTGTTTTAAAGCCTTTGTAATTCTTAGTCACTCGTCTAGGTTTAAGATCTAGAATCTTGAATCTCACCCTAGAATTTTGGATATGTTTGAATCGACTTTGTTTTCAAGCCTTTCTAACTCTCAATCACTCACCTAGCTTTAAGTCTAAAACCTTAAATATCACTCTAGGTTTAATTCTAGAGTCTTGAACCTTATCCTAGATCCAATTTTGCTTTTGTTTTAGACTTTGCCCTTGATTTGTTAATTTCTACTTTTTACACTCTAAATAATTTCCTCTTCTTTAATCTTCTCTAGCTTCAAATACTCAACATCCCTTTTATTTTTCTTGTATTCTCTTTCATAGTTTAATTCTTTTTATTTACTTGAAGTTCTTTTTAAGTTCAAATAAATTTCTCTTTCGGTTTTTGTTCTTTTTATTTTGTTAAAACTTTTGGTCCTTTTTTATTTTCTTTCTAATTTTATACATTTTTTTAGGTAGATAAAGTTGCAAGTTACTTTACTTACAATAACTAATAGAATGTGTGCATAATGATTTCCTAATAATAATGGAAAGTGGAATGCTCGGTCATAGGAAAAAAAAACAATTGTTCAATTCAAGTGATTGCAATGCAGGTATTAACAAAACTTTAAAGTACAACTACCTAGAGTTTGAAATGATGAAGAGGCTCCCAAAAAATGTGCAATGAAAATATAATGTACACTATTGAGTAGATCAAAACCTAAATACGATAGGAAAAAAATATGCATTGTGCTTTTCTTTGTATCACTTTGATGGATAGGGTGAAAACAAATTGTAATCTTCCATGGAGGTGCTCAAGCCATATGTCAAGGTTTGCACAACCAATAAGGAAATTTTTTTTCCTCCTCTATGTCGTCCCTCTCATCAACAAGTGCATCACATAAATCTCCATCAGAAATGGAATAATCTACATCATTATTTGAAACATATAAAGACTAAAAATTTTTGTTATTTGGAATAGCATTTAATTATCTACCTATGAAAAGAGGCAACAAAGTGTCATATGGAAGTCTCCTTGGTACATGAAAGTAATTGCTGAATTGCATCTTCCACAAAAACAACTTCTTGACTAAGAAAAATGTGATTAGTCATGATTTTACCCAATAAAAATACATCAGTACTTTATCATCCTATTTCCAATGTTGTTGTTCAAACACTAATGCAAATACTAGACAATCTAACACATGCAGACGAGCAATACATGGCTTTTGACCATGTCAAGCCTCATATGGACTAATCAATTGTAGTGATTTGGTGGGACACCTATTAAGTACATGCAGCATATAAGAGTCTCAAGCGAGAAGCTAAGTGGTAAAGCCTAACTTTTTATCATACACCTTGTTGTCTCCATGAGATACATGTTCTTTCTTTTAGCAACTCCATTTTGATTATGTGAATATAGCATTGTACACTCATGTTTCTATCCCACACTCAGCCAAAAATCCATTAAAATCAGAAGACATGTATTCTGCCCCTTGATTAGAATAGAGGGTGTCGAATTCATATGCTGACAGATTTTCACCATAACGAAAAATTGTTTGAAGCACATAAATACTTTGGACTTTCTTTTCAATGGATAAACCCATGCATGCCTAGATAAATCATCAATAAAATTCATGAAGTACAGCTAGTTCCCAAAAGAAGGTGTCTACATAGTGTTGGAGTTAGACATCTATGGAAGCACACAAGAAGCACAAGGAAGAAAGAGAAGCTTGGAGCAAAACACACAATACTGAATGTATTACCTCTAGGATGTACAAAAGATAAGTAATGTGTTAGGGCTATATGTGTATATACAAGCCAGGGGAAAAAAACCTCTTAAAGAGGGAGAAAAGTGACCCAGCGTTCCTAGTGTGTTCACACACATCACTACCTTAATATATCAACAAATCCCCATTGGGAGTGATGCGGTGAACAAGGAGCTGGCACTCATGTATAAGGAAGTGCCAAGCTATGTAGAATCAATCCACAAAAGGAAGTAAGCCCAAAGCTTTGCAAAAAGCTTCAAACTTCTCCCTAGGCATAGCCTTCATAAAAAGGTATGTAATGTTCTCTTGCGTGAGCACATATGCCAAGCTGATCTCCCCAGCAGAGAACCTCTCCCTGACATAATGATAATGCACCTCAATGTGCTTAGTGTGAGCATGGAACATAGAGTTCCTCGCAATTGCCAATACGCTCTGACTATCAATGAAGATGGTGGTGGTAGAAGACTGACCAACACCCAAATCAACCATAAGGCATCTGAGCCACACACACTCAATAGTCATTGTGAAAGCTTCTCTATACTCAGCCTCACAACTAGAAGTGGCCATAGTAGCCTGCTTCTCGCTCAACCAAGATATACATGAGCTATCAAGCATGAAGCAAAAGCCACTCGTGGACACACGAGTGTCATAGCAACCAGCCCAATCATTGTTAGAAAATGCATGCAAATATGGCGGCATTGATCCCTCCTTGGGTAAAACAATCCAAGTACTTAGGTACCACTTAAGTAGTGAAAGATGCGCTTAATAGCCTTCCAATGCTTGACACCTAGGCAATGCATAAACCTACTCATCTGTGAGACAACAAAATGAATATTTGGTCGAGTAATGCATAAGTAAATCAAGCATCCAACAGCCTACTGATAGACAAACAACATCAAATGCATCTCCAGCATCATGAATACTCAATTGTAAACATGTCTCTATAGGAGTGGAAATAGGCTTATAGTTTTCAAGGCCAAAATGTTGCAATAATGTGTCAATATATTTCGTTTGACACAAAGTCATTCCACCTCAACTTGCATAAACTGAATGTCCAAATAGTGATGCAAATGCCCCAAATCATACATCTCAAATGAGGCATGCAAATCAGCCTTAAAATCAGCAATATGCATATCATGAGGACCACTGAGCAGCGTGTCATCAATATATACCACAATGATTAAAAGCACATCATTAGCACGCTTCACATATAAGGTGCTTTCAATTGGACTATTCTCAAAACCATGTGCATCAGATAGGGAGGTATCTTTTCATACCAAGCATGTGGTGCTTGCTTTACACCATATGATGCCTTCTTAAACCTGCACACCTAGTTTTCATGCCCTTTCTGCACAAAGCCATGAGGCTAAAAACATACACTTCTTCATGCAAGTCACCATTCAGGAATGTTGTTTTAATGTCCAAGTGATGTACATTCGAACCATGATGAGATGCAAGTGCACCGATGCTACGAAAAGTGGTCATTGGGCAAGTAGGAGCAAAGGTTTCATCAAAATCAATGCCTCTTTCATGCGCATAACCCTTTGCAACAAGCCTAGCCTTATACCTATCAATTGTTCCATCAGGTTCACACTTCAGCTTGTATGCCCACTTAGTGCCAATGGCCTTCTTGCTAGGAGGCAAGTCACATAAAGACCAAGTACCATTTTTCATGATAGCATCATATTCAGATTGCATTGTAGCCATCCAATGTTCAGAATTTCATGCGTCATCAAACAAAACAAGTTCAGTCTCATCACAAAGACTAGATGCAGTCATAGCATAGCAATCTGGTGCAAAAGAGGCACTATGAGAGCCTCAACGAGTATGATATGACAGAGGTGCATCTAATTTGCTATCACGTAGAGTCTGCACCAACAATTTTGGCATAGTTTCTGCTTGCTCAATATCAGCTCTCTCATCGACAAGTGCATCATGTAAATCTGCATCAGAAATGGAATGATCTACATCATCACATGAAACCTACAACGGATGAGAAGTTGCCTCATTAGGACCAACACTAGACTGTCCACCTGTAAAAAGAGGCAGCAAAGTATCATACATGTCTTTGGAGTTAACAGATGTCTCCTTAGTACATGAAAGTAAGGGTTGAATAGCATCTTCCACAAAAACAACATCGCAGCTAACCAGAATGCCTTTACTCTGTGGATGATATAGACGATACCCTTTGCTTTTAGAAATGTACCCAACAAAAATACATTTTACTACTTTATCATCCAATTTTCTACGATGTTTTCCCGGCACTAATGCATATGCCAAACAACCAAAAACACGCAAATGAGCAACAGATGGCTTGCAACCATGCCAAGCCTCATATGGAGTGATAGACTGCAGCACTTTAGTGGGACACCTATTAAGTACATATGCAGCACACATGACAGCCTCAAGCCAGAAACTATGTGGTAAAGCCTGACTCTTTACCATATACCTCGCCATCTCCATGAGTGATCTGCTCTTCCATTCAGCAACCCCATTCTATTGAGGTGTATATGGCATTGAACATTGATGTTTTATCCCATGTTCAGCCAGAAATGGATTAAAGTCAGAAGACATATATCCCCCCCCCCCTCGATCAGAACGGAGGGTGTCCATTTTACATGCAGACAGATTTTCAGCCAAAACCGAAAACTATTTGAAGCACATAAACACTTCAGACTTTTCCTTCAATGGATATACCCATGCATGCCTGGAAAAATCATCGATGAAAGTCACAAAGTAAAGATAATTCCCAAAAGAAGGTGTCTGCAGAGGACCACAAACATCACTATGTACAAGCTGCAATTTTTGAGTAGCCCGAACTGAACCATCTTTTGGAAAGGAGGAACACTCCATTTTGCCCAAAATACAGCCTTCACAAACATGTTTTCCATGTGCCTCAAGTTTGGGCAAAGAGGACACCATTTCATATTTTTGCAGGCCTAGTAAACTAGCAAAATTGAGATGACCAAAGCGTGCATGCCAAAGCTTTGCATCTAACATAGCCTAAGAATCATGTACTAAAAATGCCAAATCATTTACAAATCTTTCATAATCTATGAGCTTATATATCCCATGACATAAAATGCCAAAAGCAATAATGATGTCACCATTTGACAGATCATGAAATGTACATCTTGTTGGAGAGTCTGCGGAAGCACGCGAACAGCACAAGGAAGAGGAAGAAGCTTGGAGCACAACACACAAGACTGAATGTATTACTAGAGAATGTACAAAGATAAGTAGCCCATTAGGGCAATAGGCGTATATACAAGCCGGGGGAAAAAAACCTCCTAAAGAGGGAAAAAAGTGCCCCGGCGGTCCTAGAGTGTTCACACACATCACTACCTAAATATATCAACAAATCCCCCCTGGGAGTGATGCGGTGAACAAGGAGCTGGCACTCATGTATAAGGAAGTGCCGAGCTATGTGGAAATCACTCCACAAAAGGAAGTAAGCCCAAAGCTTTGCGGAAAGCTTCAAACTTCTCCCTAGGCAGAGCCTTCGTGAAAAGGTCTGCAATGTTCTCCTGCGTGGGCACATATGCTAAGCTGATCTCCCCAGCAGAGAACCTCTCCCTGACATAGTGATAATGCACCTCAATGTGCTTAGTGCGAGCATGGAACACAGGGTTCCTCGCAACTGCCAATGCGCTCTGACTGTCAGTGAAGATGGTGGTGGCAGAAGACTGGCCAACACCCAAATCAGCCATAAGGCGTCTGAGCCACACACACTCAACAGTCGCTGTGAAAGCTGCCCTATACTCAGCCTCACAACTGGAAGTGGCCACAGTAGGCTGCTTCTTGCTCAACCAAGATATACATGAGCTACCAAGCATGAAGCAAAAACCACTGGTGGACACACGAGTGTCATAGCAACCAGCCCAATCTGAGTCAGAAAAAGCATGCAAATCTGGCGGTAGTGATCCCCCCTTGGGATAAAACAACCCAAGTAGCCGAGTACCACTCAAGTAGCGAAAGATGTGCTTAACCGCTTTCCAATGCGTGACTCCTGGGCAATGCATAAACCTGCTCATTTGTGAGACAGCAAACTGAATATCTGGCCGAGTAATGCATAAGTAAATCAAGCATCCAACAGCCTGCTGATAGAGAACAGCATCAAATGCATCTCCAGCATCATGAAGACTCAATCGTAAACCTGTCTCCATAGGAGTGGCAATAGGCTTACAGTCTTCAAGGCCAAAACGCTGCAATAATGTGTCAATATATTTCGTTTGACACAAAGCCATTCCACCATCAACTTGCATAAATTGAATGCCCAAATAGTGATGCAAATGCCCCAAATCAGACATCTCAAATGAGGCATGCAAATCAGCCTTGAAATCAGCAATATGCTTCTCAAGAGGACCAGTGAGCAGCATGTCGTCTACATAGACAACAATGATCAAAAGCACATCATTAGCACGCTTAACATATAAGGTGCTTTCAGTTGGACTGTTCTCAAAACCATGTGCAATCAGATAGGCATGTATTTTTTCATACCAAGCACGTGGTGCTTGCTTTAAATCATATAACGCCTTCTTTAACCTGCACACCTGGTTTTCATGCCCTTTCTGCACAAAGCCACGGGGCTGAAAAACATACACTTCTTCATGCAAGTCACCATTCAGAAATGTTGTTTTAATGTCCAACTGATGTACATTCCAACCATGATGGGCTGCAAGTGCACAAATGCTCCGAACAGTAGTCATACGGCATGTAGGTGCAAAGGTCTCATCAAAATCAATGCCTCTTTCCTGCGCATAACCCTTTGCAACAAGCCTAGCCTTATACCTGTCAACTGTACCATCAGGTTTACGCTTCAGCTTGTATACCCACTTAGTGCCAATGGCCTTCTTGCCAGGAGGCAAGAAGGCCATTGGCACTAAGTGGCCTTCATTATAGCATCATATTCAGATTGTATAGCAGCCATCCAATTTTCTGAATTTTGTGCTTCATCAAAAGAAACAGGCTCATTCTCATATAGAGACTAGATGCAGCCATAGCATAGCAATCTGATGCAAAGGAGGTACTATGAGAGCCTGAACGAGTACGATATGACAAAGGTGCATCTAATTTGCTGTCACGCAAAGTCTGCACCAGCCATTTTGGCATAGTTTTTGCCTGTTCAATATCAGCTCTCTCATCAACAAGTGCATCATGTAAATCTGCATCAGAAATGGCATGATCTGCATCATCATATGAAACCTGCAAAGGCTGAGAAGTTGCCTCATTAGGACCAGCGCTAGCCTGTCCACCTGTAAAAAGAGGCATCAAAGTATCATACATGTCTTTGGAGCTAACAGATGTCTCCTTAGTACATGAAAGCAATGGCTGAATAGCATAACATCACGGCTAACCAGAATGCGTTTAGTCTGTGGATGATACAGACGATAGCCTTTACTTTCAGAACTGTACCCAACAAAAATACATTTTACTGCCTTATCATCCAATTTTCTGCAATGTTGTTCAGGCACTAATGCATATGCCAAACAACCAAAAACACGCAGATGAGCAACAGATGGCTTGCGGTCATGCCAAGCCTCATATGGAGTGATAGACTGCAACGCTTTCGTGGGACACCTGTTCAGTACATATGCTGCACACATGACAGCCTCAAGCCAGAAACTATGTGGTAAAGCCTGACTTTTGACCATGCACCTCGCCATCTCCATGAGTGACCTGTTCTTTCGTTCAGCAACTCCATTCTGTTGAGGTGTATACGGCACTGTACACTGGTGTTTTATCCACGTTCAGCCAGAAATGCATTAAAATCTGAAGACATATATTCCCCCCCTCGATCAGAACGGAGGGTGCCCATTTTACATGCTGACAGATTTTCAGCCAAAACCAAAAACTGTTTGAAGCACATGAACACTTCGGACTTTGTTTTGAGTGGATATACCCATGCATGCCTGGAAAAATCATCAATGAAAGTCACGAAGTAAAGAAAATTTCCAAAAGAGGGTGTCTGCATAGGACCACAGACATCACTATGTACAAGCTGCAATTTCTGCATAGCCCGAACTGAACCATCTTTTGGAAAGGAAGAACGCTGCATTTTGCCCAAAATACAGCCTTCACAAACATGTTTTCCAGGTGCCTCAAGTTTGGGCAAAGAGGACACCATTTCAGATTTCTGCAGGCGTAACAAACTAGCAAAATTCAGATGACCAAAGCGTGCATGCCAAAGCTTTGCATCTGACATAGCCTGAGAATCATGAACTGCACATGCCGAATCATTCACAGATTTTTCATAGTCTATGAGCTTATACAACCCACGACATAAAATGCCAGAAGCAATAATCACATCGCCATTTGAGAGATCATGGACTGTACACCTGTCATCAATGAATTTCACAACCAAGCCAATCTTGGCTAATGCAGAAACTGATAACAGGTTCCTTTTGATCCCTGGCACAAATAAAGCATCTGACAAAGTGAAAGAACTACCATCAGCAGTAGTCAGAATGATCTTACCAACTCCCATAACAGGATAAGAGGAGTTATTGGCGCATGTGACAGTATTCCCTGTAGGGGCAGGCTCGAGTGAAGAGAAGAAACTGCGCTGCGAGGTAATATGTTTGGTTGCCCCACTGTCAAAGTACCAAACATCTGAGTCTACTGCAGACATGCACTGATCATGAGAAGATGGGTCAAAACTGCAAACAGTAGTAAACGCCCATTCTTCTTCCTGCACAAGATTTGCAGACTCTGTTTTTGGTGTAGAGGCCTCTGCAACAACCATTCCAGCCTCTTTCTTCTTTGCCTCTTTAGCAGCCAGTTTTGGACAGTTCTTTATAATATGATCATTTCCTTTACAGTACTTGCAGAACAATTTCTGCTTTTCTGATTTCTTCTCATCTTTATCCTGGTTCTTTGATTGTGCAGCATTTGCAGATTTCTGCTTACTAGTAGAAGAGCTCCATTTTCCTTTGCCCTTCTGACTAGCCAGGAAAGCTTGATCTGCAACACGCATAATGAACCTGTTCTGCCTGGACTGATCTTCCTGCAACAGAACAGAGACTAATTCCTCAAATGACAAGGCATTCGGATTGCCTTTCATCATCAATCGAAGAGTAGAGGCAAAACTCTGATATGAATCAGGAAGGCCATTCAGAACGGTCTGCACAAGTGAGCTATCTGGTATAACCTCATCAACAGAAATCAATTGTTCCTTCAGGTCTTTGATCTTTGTAAGAAAACTGTCCATCGAATCACCTTCATTCATGTGCTCACTCTCCAACTGTTTTCGGAGGTAAGCAACACGAGCCTCATTCCTAGCCTGGTAAAAAGTGGTAAGTGTATCCCAAGCATCCTTTGCTGTTCTGCAAGAGCGAATGTGAGGAATAATGGCACGTTTGACAGACAAAGCTATCAATGCATGTGCCTGGGCATCTCTGCCATCCCAACGAATCTGCTCTGCAGTAGGTGCAACAGAAACAGCAGCACGAACAGGAATCTGTGGAATATCATCTTCGATACCATCTTCATCAGCTCCAACACCTGTATTTGTAGTACCTGTCGTTACAGGTGTAACAGGACGTCTTTCAACACCCTGCACAATGTTCCACAATCCTTTTGCAACCAGTACATGTCGCATCATATAAGCCCATAATGGGTAGTTGGTACCATCCAACTTATCCTCAACAGCCAACATACGGAATACATCACTGCTGTCAGCCATGGCCGGTGACTAAAATACCTTGATGTAGAAAATTGACTGTATCTCAAAAAGTTGAACAGAACTGCCCAGACGACTTCTGCAAGACCTATAGCAGACTTCGAGACGCTTAAACTGGCGAACAGAAACTGGTATATACCTTTGGCACAAAAGGACAAAATAGCCTGCACAAGCACTGCGATAGTGCGTTCGGAGGCCGAAACGAGCTCAGATCGCGATTTCGGCACCACAGAGCGAAGCGGTTTTGATCTCGAAAACACCCTGAGTATGCTCACCAAATTTTGTGCGAATCTGAGACTGCAAACGGAGGAGTGTCGACGGCGCCCTAGAAGAATCAACGACCTGCTCTGATACCAATTGTTGGAGTTAGACGTCTGCGGAAGCACGCGAACAGCACAAGGAAGAGGAAGAAGCTTGGAGCACAACACACAAGACTGAATGTATTACTAGAGAATGTACAAAGACAAGTAGCCCATTAGGGCAATAGGCGTATATACAAGCCGGGGGAAAAAAACCTCCTAAAGAGGGAAAAAGTGCCCCGGCGGTCCTAGAGTGTTCACACACATCACTACCTAAATCTATCAACACATTTGTCATCAACAAATTTCACAACCAAGGCAATCTTGGCTAATGCAAAGATTGATAACATATTTTTCTTAATCCCAAGCACAAATAAAGCATCTGACAAAGTGAAAGAACTACCATCAGCAATAGTCGAAATCATCTTACCAACTCCCATAACAGGATAAGAGGAGTTTGTCATGCATGTAATAATATTCCCTATAGGGGTAGGCTCGAATGAAGAGAAGAAACTGCGCTGCGAGGTAATATGTTTGGTCGTCCCATTATCAAAGTACCAAACATCTGAGTCTATTGCAGACATGCACTACTCATATCAGACTCTGTTTTCGATGTAGAGGCCTCTGCAACAACCATTCTGGCCTCTTTCTTCTTTTCCTCTTTAGCACCCAGTTTTAGACAGCTCTTAATGACATGGTCATTTGTTTTATAGTATTTGCAAAACAATTTTTGCTTTTCTGATTTCTTCTCATCTTTGTCTTCCTTCTCCGAATGTGCAGCATTTGCAGATTTCTACTTATTAGTAAAAGAGCTCCATTTATCTTTGCCCTTCTGACTAGCCAAGAAAGCTTGATCTGTAACATGCATGATGCACCTGTTTTGCCTAGACTGATCTTCTTGCAACAAAACAAAGACTAACTCCTCAAATGACAAGGCATTTGGATTGCCTTTCATCATCAAACGAAGACTAGAAGCAAAACTCTAATATGAATGAGGAAGGCCATTAAGAACGGTCTACACAAGTGAGCTATCTAGTATGACTTCATCAGCAGAAATCAACTATTCTTTCAAATCCTTGATCTTTATGAGAAAATTGTCCATAGAATCACCTTCATTCATGTGCTCACTCTCCAACTGTTTTCGGAGGTAAGCAACAGGAGCCTCATTTTTAGCCTAGTACAATGTGGTAAGTGTATCCCAAGCATCCTTATCTATTCTCCAAGAGTGAATGTGAGGAATAATGGCACGTTTGATAGAAAAAGCTATCAATGCATGTGCCTGAGCATCTCTACCATCCCAACAAATTTGCTCTGTAATAGGTGCAACAAAAATAGTAGCATGAATAGGAATCTACAAAATATCACCATCTTCGACACCATCTCCATCAGCTCTAGTCACCTGTATTTGTCATACATGTATTCGTAGGTGTAACAAGACATCTTTCAACACCCTGCACAATATTCCATAGTCCTTTTGCGACCAATACATGGCACATCATATAAGCCCATAATGGGTAGTTGGTACCATCCAACGTATCCTGAACAGCCAACATACGGAATACATAACTGCTTTCAGCCATGGCCGATGACTAAAATACCTTGATGCAGAAAATTGATTATATCTCAAAAAGTTGAATAGAACTACAAACAAGTTCTGCTAGACCTATAGCAAACTTCGAGACGTTTATACTGGTGAACCAAAACTGGTATATATCTTTCACACAAAAAGACAAAATAGCTTGCATAAGCATTGTAATAGCACGTTCGGAGGCCAAAACGAGCTCAAATCGCAATTTTGGCACCACAAGGTGAAGCTGTTTTGATATCCTAATCATCGTGCATATACATACCAAATTTTGTGTGATTCTGAGACTGTGACTAGAGGAGTGTCGATGATGCCCTAGATGAAGCAAAAACCTGCTCTGATACCAATTGTTGGAGTTATACCTCTACAGAAGCATGCAAACAGCACAAGGAAGAAGGAGAAGCTTGGAGCACAACACACAATACTAAATGTATTACCACTAGAATGTACAAAAGATAAGTAACCCATTCAGGCTATAGGTGTATATACAAGCGGGGGAAAAAAAACCTCCTAAAGAGGGAAAAAAGTGCCTGACGGTCCTAGTGTGTTCACACACATCATTACCTAAATATATCACCAAATAGGACCACAAGCATCACTATGAACAAGCTTCAATTTATGAGAAGCTCAAACTACACCATCTTTTGAGAAGGGGAAACACTACATTTTGCCCAAAATACAAACATCAAAGACATGTTTACAAGGTGACTCAAGTTTGGGCAAAAAGACACCATTTCAGATTTCTGGAGGCATAGCAAACTAGAAAATTTTAGATGACCAAAAGTTTGCATGCCAAAGATTTGCATCTAAGATAGTGTGAGAATTTTGAACTACACATGCTGAATCATCCATAGATTTTGCATATTCTATGAGATTATATAGCTCATAACATAAAATTCCAAAAGCAATAATAACATTGCCATTTGAGAGATCATGGATTGTATATCTATCATCAACAAATTTGACAACCAAACTAATCTCGGCTAAAGCTAAAACTGATAAGAATTTTTTCCTGATCCCTAGCATATATAAAGCATCTTACAATGTGAAAGAATTTCCATTATCAGTAGTAAGATACTATAATGAAGAATGGTACTTGGTGTTTATGTGACTTGCCTCCTAGCAAGAAGGCCATTGGCACTAAGTGGGTATACAAGTTGAAGCATAAACCTAATGGCGCAGTTGATAGGTATAAGGATAGGCTTGTTGCAAAAGGTTATGCTCAGGAAAGAGGCATTGATTTTGATGAGACCTTTGCTCCTACATGCCGAATGACTATTGTTCATAGAACCTATGCACTTGCAGCTCATCATGGTTGGAATGTACATCAATTGGACATTAAAATTGCATTTCTAAATGGTGACTTGCATGAAGAAGTGTATGTTTTTCAGCCTCATGGTTGTGTGCAAAAAGGGCATGAAAACCAAGTGTGCATGTTGAAAAAGGCATTAAATGGTTTAAAGCAAGCACCACGTGCTTGGTATGAAAAGATACATGCCTATCTTATTGCACATGGTTTTGAGAACAGTCCAACTGAAAGCACCTTATATGTTAAGCGTGCAAATGATGTGCTTCTAATCATTATTGTGTATGTTGATGACATCCTCCTCACTAGTCCTCATGAGAAGCATATTGTTGATTTTAAGGCTGATCTTCATGTCTCATTGGAGATGTCAGATTTGGGGCATTTGCATCATTATTTGGGCATTCAATTTATGCAAGTTGATGGCAGAATATCTTTGTGTCAAACAAAATACATTAACACATTATTGCAGCATTTTGGCCTTGAAGACTACATTTGATCTTGTTCTCTATCAGCAAGATGTTGGATGCTTGATTTACTTATGCATTACTCAACCAGATATTTAGTTTGTTATCTCACATATGAGCAGGTTTATGCTTTCTCTACTTGAGTGGTACCCAGCTACTCGGATTGTTTTATCCCGGGGGGGATCACTACCACCAGATTACATGCTTTTTTTTTACTCTGACTGAGATATTGCTATGACACTCCTGTGTCCACTAGTGGCTTTTGCTTCATGCTTGGTAGCTCATGTATATCTTGGTTGAGCAAGAAGTAGCCTACTGTGGCCACTTGCAGTTGTGAGGCTGAGTATAGGAGAGCTTTCATAGCGATTCTTGAGTGTGTGTGCCTCAAATGCCTTATGGTTGATTTGAGTGTTGTTCACTCTTCTGCCACCACTATCTTCACAAACAGTCAGAGCGCATTGGCCATTGCGAGGAACCCTTTGTTCCATGCTCGCACTAAGCACATTGAGGTGCACTATCATTATGTGAGGGATACGTTCTCTACTGGAGAGATCACTTTGGCATATGTGCCCACACATGAGAACATTGTAGACCTTTTCACAAAGGCTCTACCCAGGAAGCCGTTTCAAGATTTCTAGTACAAAGCTTTGGGCTTACTTCATTTTGTGGATTGATTACACATAGCTTGTAACTTCCTTATACATGAGTTCTAGCTCCTTGTTCACCGCATCCCTCCTAAGGGAGATTTGATGCTTATTTAGGTAGTGATGCATGTGAACACACTAGGACCATCTGGGCACTTTTTTCCCTCTTTAGGAGGCTTTTTCCCTTGGCTTGTATATATGCCTATAACCCTAACAGGTCACTTATCTTTGTACATTCTAGTGGTAATACATTCACTATTGTGTGTTGTGCTCCAAGATTCTTCTTCTTCTTCTTCTTCCTTGTGTTGTTCACGTGCTTTCGTAGACCTCAAACTCTAATAGGAGAAATATATTTATAATGATTGCCTATAATAAAGTTATTTTGAATGTGATGGAATTTATTGTGGAGATAATTTTTCACTTAGTTTTGGGTCTCATATTTGCATGATTATGAAAGTAATGGTTGAACAGAGGGACCTTCATATGACTTCTATCTATCCCAACTCCTTATTACGTCCAACTACAACTAAGCAGAGTTCTACTCCTCAAGGATTCAACAAAGTAAAGGTGTACAAGCATGCCATGTATTACACATCAACCCACCCATACACACACACACACATATACTGCAGAAGCCTAACTACACCTCTAAATAGAGAAGAGCAAAATCATGAGAAAATGAGATAACTAAGCAAGGGGGTTGCTTGCTAGAGTTGTGGGTAATTGATGTGATCTGAATTTGATTGATTTTGGTGGAGATCCTAACTTGATTCCACAACTTTGGGTCCTCCTTTTTTATTGTTCCACTTGTAAAACTCATGGATGAGTCCTTTTGTATGCTTGAGATTTAATTCTCAATAGAGAGTGCATTGGCAGTTGCAAGAAATTTGGTGTTTCATACTTGCAAAAATAACATTGAGGTTCATTATCACTACATTAGAGATGGCCTTCATGTTGAAGATATTGATTTGGTATATGTACCTACACAAGCTAATGTGGTAGAAATAATCACAAAAGCTCTTCCTTAGAAAAGCTCTTCCATGGAAAACATTTGAAGCTTTTTGAAAAGCTTTAGGCTTATTACCTTATGGGATCTGATCTTTCACTTCTTGCATGTGTTCAAATCATTCGATGTAGAACGGTATGTTACAATTATGTGTCCTTCGTGTAGCTTTGATGTAAACCATTTTCCTATACATGGGCACTTTTACTCTACTACTTTCTAGAGGTTTTCTCCCCATGTAACCACATATACTTGATATACTCATATGTGGTGGAACTTTGTAATTAGGGTTTCACATATAGCTCTCACTTCACTCATTCTCATATATTGATCATCTATCTACGAAGAGCTCTTCTAGCCATCATGTGACTCTATTCTTCAACTTCTTCTTTGCTCTTGTGTGTACTTATATTTGTGCTTTTGCAGTCACTCATACATGTGACACTTATAAGGATCTAAAAGTTGTAGACCCAAAGACATGCACTCATTGAATCCATATAACCCACAAGACCAAGCATACCAAACAAAGACTATATACATATGATGATGCTTACATTGAAAAGGTTAAAGAGGAGTTTGATCAATTGAACAAAGTAGGATCTATTATGAAATTGAACATAATGAATGGGTATCCCCCCATTGTGGTTGTTTAAAGAAGAATGGTCATTTTCATGTGTGCAAAAATGTGAGAAAAGTTCATACCACCACAATAAGGGATAGCTATCTGATTCCAAGTATCAAACACCTATAGATTCCTTGATGGGCTTTTAGGCCACAACCAAATTCTTCAAAGTACCAGCAGAAGGCATCCTTTGACACTAAGTGGGGCATATGCTCCTTAAGTGTGATGTATTTCACGCTCACCAATGCTACCATTACATTTCAACGACTGATGTTCCATGATTATTAAGAATTTATATGAAAGACTTTAGAATTATATGTTGCTGAGAATGTGTGCTTTTTAATGAGTGAAAACACATGTTTCTTAGTTGAGAAGATTTTTTTACAAATTTAGGGAATATAATGGGTGTCTAAATCTCGAGAAGTGTGTTTTATGCTTACACAAGGTAAGATCTTGGATCATAGTTTCTAAGAACATGATTTCAATTAATTAAGATAAGATGAGAGCCATAGGAAAATTATCATGACCCAAGGAAATCGAAGAGGTACAAGCCTTTGTGGACCAATATGGATAATACCACCCATTTACCTACATATATGCTATTATTGTTGAACCTCTTCATGGCCCTTTGACAAAGTTAAATTAGACTAGGATGCAAAAGTTCCTTCTTGGTGCTTAAATGTTACTTATGTTCAAAACCTATTTTGACTCCTTATTATTGGAATAATCCATTCCATGTTCATGTAGACGTGTCCAATTATGTTATTGGATGCATGCTTGCACATATAACATGAGAAGGAAAGTTGGATCCTCATTGCCTAAGCTAGTCAATAGTTAAACATGAATAAGTAGAGCTATACAATGATTGAGCATGATTGATTAGGGATGCTTTAGGATTTAAAAAAATCCAACACTATCTCTTTGACAATAAGTCCAAGTTCCTCACTGATGATCAATATTTTCTATATTTTGTCATTAAACATGCAATACAAGCCATTTTGTAAGATGGTTTCTCTTACAAATGGAATATGAATTTAAGGTGGTGGTTAGAAAGGGAAAGCCCAACTACGAGAAGGAGATCTTTATTTATTTACCACAAGTGAACCTTGATAAGGAGTATTTGACAAACTATCTGATGCATATCTCTTCTGTTCGGAAGTAGTTTAAAAATGGGGAGTGCCTTTGGTCCCAATCTTAATTTTTGGCCCATCATACAAACATGTACACAAAAAGGAGAGTGAATTCTTATGTTCAAAAAGATATCACCTATTGATAGGAAGCATATATAGACAAGACCCTCAAGGCATGTTAGGTGTATCTAGTCACTTGATTGGATTCTCCATCTACTCAAATTAATTCTATTTAACTTGATTGCATGCTTTTAGAAGGATCTAGAGAGTCTATGGAAAAACACTCTCCCCAACATACATGTGGCAATTGGACCCAAGACCTCCTCCTTCATATCCATGAGACTTAACCACTAAAACAAGCTCTTTTCTTATCCAATACTTTAGAAGATCCTAATGTTATCTTTACAATCGTGTTCAATCTTACTTTATAACGTTTTCTCCCTCAAAGAACCATTAGTAGCATTCCCTTGAACCCATGGTTTAGACTCATGATCATCATTGTGATTGTTGGAGTTGAACGTCTGCAAAAGCATGCAAACAACACAAGGAAGAAGAACAAGAAGCTTGCAGCACAACACACAATATTGAGTGTATTACCACTAGAATGTACAAAGATTAGTAACCCATTAGGGCTATAGGTGTATATACAAGCCGGGGGAAAAAAACCTCCTAAAGAAAGAAAAATGTGCCCCAGCGCTCCTAGTGTGTTCACACACATCACTACCTAAATATATCAACAAATCCCCACTCTGAGTGATGCAGTGAATAGCTGGCACTAATGTATAAGGAAGTGCCAAGCTATGTGGAATCAATCCACAAAAGGAAGTAAGCCCAAAGATTTGCAAAAAGCTTCAAACTTCTCCCTAGGCAAAGCCTTCATGAAAAGGTCTGCAATGTTCTCCTGCATGGGCACATATGCCAAGTTGATCTCTCCAGCAAAGAACCTCTCCGTGACATAATGATAATGCACCTCAATGTGCTTAGTGCAACCATGGAACACAGGGTTCCTCGCAACTGCCAATGTGCTCTGACTGTCACTGACGATGGTGGTTGAAGATGACTGACCAACACCCAAATCAGCCATAAGGCATCTCAGCCACACACACTCAACAGTCGCTATGAAAGTTGCCCTATACTCAATCTCACAACTAGAAGTGGCCATAGTAGGCTGCTTCTTGATCAGCCAAGATATGCATGACCTACTAAGCATGAAGCAAAAACCACTAGTGGACACACGAGTGTCATAGCAACCATCCAATCAGAGTCAAAAAAAGTATGCAAATCTAGCAGTAGTGATCCCCCCTTGGGATAAAACAATCCAAGTAGCCAGGTACCACTCAACTAGTGAAAGATGCGCTTAACCACCTGTCAATGCTTGACACCTGGGAAATGCATAAATCTACTCATCTGTGAGACAGCAAACTGAATATCTCTCTGAGTAATGTATAAGTAAATCAGGCACCCAACAGTCTGCTGATAGAAAATAGCATCAAATGCATCTCCAACATCATGAAGACTCAATTGTAAACATGTCTCCATAGGAGTGGTAATAGATTTACATTCTTCAAGGTCAAAATGTTGCAATAATGTGTCAATATATTTTTTTTGACACAAAGCTATTATGCCATCAACTTGCATAAATGAAATGCCAAATAATGATGCAAATGCCCGAAATCAGAAATCTCAAATGAGGCATGCAAATCAGCCTTGAAATCAGTAGTATGCTTCTCATGAGGGCCAGTGAGCAGCATGTCATCAACATACACAACAATTATCAGAAGCACATCATTAGTAAGGTGCTTTCAGTTGGATTGTTCTCAAAACAATGTGCAATCAGATAGGCATGTATCTTTTCATACCAAACACATGGTGCTTGCTTTAAACCATATAATGCCTTCTTTAACCTGCACACCTGTGTTTTCATGCCCTTTCTGCACAAAGCCATGGGTTTGAAAAACATAGAATTCTTCATGCAAGTCACCATTCAGAAATGTTGTTTTAATGTCCAAGTAATGTACATTCCAATCATGATGAGGTAGAAGTGCACAGCTTCTACGAATAGTAGTCATTTGGCATGTAGGTGCAAAGATTTCATCTAAATCAATGCCTCTTTCCTGTGCATAACCCTTTGCAAGAAGCCTGGCCTTATACCTATCAAGTGTTCCATCATGATTATGCTTTATCTTGTATAGCCACTTAGTGTCAATGGCCTTCTTTCCAGGAGGCAAGTCACACAAAGACCTGGTACCATTTTTCATGATAGCATCATATTGAGATTGCATTGCAGCCATCCAATGTTCAGAATTTTGTGATTCATCATACGAAATAGGCTCAGTCTCATCACAAAGACTAGAGGTAGCCATAGCATAGCAATCATGCAAAAGAGGTGCTATGAGAACCTGAACGAGTACGATATGACAAGGGTGCATCTAATTTGTTGTCATGCAAAGTCTCCACTAGCCATTTTGGCATAGTTTTTGCCTCCTTAATATGAGCTCTCTCATCAACAAGTGCATCATGCAAATCTACATCACAAAAGGAATGATCTGCATCATCACATGAAACCTGCAATGGTTGAGAAGTTGCCTCATTAGGACCAGCACGAGATTGCCCACCTATAAAAAGAGGCAACAAAGTATCATACATGTCTTTGGAACTAACCGGTGTCTCCTTCGTACATGAAAGTAAAGGTTGAATAGCATCTTCCACAAAAACAACCTCATGGCTAACCAAAATTCATTTAGTATGTGGATGATACAGACGATAGCCTTTGCTTTCAAAATATTACCCAACAAAAATACATTTTACTACTTTATCATCCAATTTCTTGCTATTTTGTTCAAGCACTAATGCACATGCCAAACAACCAAAAACATGCAAATGAGCAACAGATGTCTTGTGACCATGCCAAGCCTCATATGGAGTGATAGGCTGCAATGCTTTAGTGGGACACCGGTTTAGTACATATGTTGCACACATGATAGCCTCAAGCCAGAAACTATGTGGTAAAGCTTGACTTTTGACCATCTCTCCATCTCCATGAGTGACTTGTTCTTTTGTTTAGCAACTCCATCCTGTTGAGTTGTATATGGCATTGTACACTATTTTTTTATCCCTCATTCAACCAGAAATGCATTAAAGTCAGAAGACATATATTCGTCCCCTTGATCAGAATGGAGGGTGCCCGTTTTACATGCTGACAAATTTTCAGCCAAAACCAAAAATTGTTTGAAGCACATGAACATTTCAAACTTTGCTTTCAATGGATCTACCCATGCATGCCTGGAAAAATAATCAATGAAAGTCATGAAGTAAAGATAGTTTCCAAAAGAGGTTGTCTGCATAGGACCACATACATCACTGTGAACAAGCTGCAATTTCTTAATAGCTCATACTAAACCATCTTTTGGAAAGGAGGAATGCTGTATTTTGCCCAAAATATTGCCTTCACAGACATGTTTTTGGGGTGCCTCAAGTTTGGGCAAAGAGGACACTATTTCAGATTTCTGCAGGTATAGCAAACTAGCAAAATCAGATGACCAAAGCATGCATGCCAAAGCTTTGCATCTGACATAGCCTGGGAATCATGTATTGCACATGATGAATCATTCATAGATTTTTCGTGGTCTATGAGCTTATACAGCCCATGACATAAAATGCCAGAAGCAATAATCATGTTGCCATTTGACAGATCATGAAATGTACATCTATCATCAACAAATTTCACAACCAAGAAAATCTCAGCTAATGCTAAAACTAATAACATATTTTTCTTGATCCCTGGCACAAATAAAGCATCTGTCAAGGTGAATAAACTACCATCAACAATAGTCAGAATGATCTTACCAACTCCCATGGCAGGATAAGAGGAATTTTTAGAACATGTGACAGTATTCCCTATAGGGGCAAGCTCAAGTGAAGTGAAGAAACTGCACAATGAGATAATATGTTTGGTTGCCCCACTATCAAAATACCAAACATTTGAGTTTACTCCAGACATATACTACTCATGAGAAGATGGGTTAAAACTACAAACAGTAGTAAATGCCCATTCTTCATTCTGCACAAGATTTGCAGACTCTATTTTTGGTGTAGAGGCCTCTACAACAACCATTCCAACCTCTTTTTTCTTTGCCTCTTTTGCAACCAGTTTTGGATGGTTCTTTATGACATGATCATTTCCTTTATAGTACTTACAAAAGAATTTCTGCTTTTCTGATTTCTTCTCATCTTTGTCTTCCATCTTCAAACGTGCAGCATTTGCAAATTTCTGCTTACTAGTAGATGAGCTCCATTTACCGTTGCCCTTTTGACTAGCCAAGAAAGCTTGATCTTCAACACGCATTATGGACCTGTCTGCCTAGACTGATCTTCCTGCAACAAAACAGAGACTAACTCCTCAAACGACAAGGCATTTGGATTGTCATTTGTCATCAAACGAAGAGTAGAAGCAAAACTCTTATATCAATTAGGAAGACCATTCATAGTGGTTTGCAAAAGTGAGCTATCTGGTATAACTTCATCAGCAAAAATCAATTGTTCCTTCAAATCCTTGATCTTTTTCAGAAAATTGTCCAAAGAGTCACCTTCATTCATATGCTCACTCTTCAACTGTTTTCGAAGGTAAACAAAATGAGCCTCATTCCTAGTTTGGTACAATGTGGTAAGTGTATCCAAAGCATCCTTAGCTATTCTACAAGAGTGAATGTGAGGAGTAATGGTATGTTTGACAGACAAAGCTATCGCATCTCTGCCATCCCAACTAATTTTCTCTACAGTAGGTGCAACAGAGACCATAGCACAAATAGGAATCTGAAGAATATCAGCATCTTCAGCACCATCTACATTAGCTTCAATACCTATATTTGCAGGTGTAATAGGATGTTTTTCAACACCCTACACAATGTTCCACATTCCTTTTGCAACCAATACATGTCACATCATATAAGCCCACAATGGGTAATTGGTACCATCCAACTTATCCTCAACAGCCAACATATGGAATACATCACTGCTTTTAGCCATGGCCACGTACTAAAATACCCCAATGCACAAAAATGACTATATCTAGAAAAGTTGAACAGAACTACCCTGACGAATTCTATTAGACTTGTAGCAGACTTTGAGATGCTTATATTGGCAAACCAAAACCTATATATATCTTTGGCACAAAAAGATGAAATAGCTTTCACAAGCACTATGATAGTGCATTTGGTAGCCAAAACGAGCTCAGATCGTGATTTCGACACTACAAGGTGAAGTTGTTTTGATCTCCTAATCACTGTTGGTGTAAATTGCAAGCCTACACATTTGGCTCAAAGGATGCATTAAATTCTACACATACATGAAGAAGCATAGGAACATATGCTAGTGGCTAATTACCACTTTACCTCATTGTAAAAGTCAAATTGACTTGGAATCTTTTGTAATCACCTACCAAAATGAGTCGTGGAAAAAGTAGCTCATTTGATTGAAGAAATATCTCCAAGCATTTAGGAGCTTGATCATAGGGAGCCAAAATTTGGATTTGAATTCAAATCTTTGCTCATTACATATAAAAAATGGACATGAAAAGTCGCAGGTAAGAGAGATCATTCCCGAGCCTAATTCTACTGATTTTGAGTGTGTGTGAGGTCTATACTATACCATTAGGCAATGTTGTTCATGCCAATGTTATTGTATACAAGTGTTAACTAATAGATACATTTACATCATTATCTTTGAGTTCTCTATTAGTCTACTCAAAAGTCTGTCAACTTGTCAAGGGCATATCTCGATCAATTCTTCACCAAATCAAGTGATTCAAAGCTTGTTGGATTCAGCTCAAAGTCATCTACGTGTTATCAAAGTTTGAAGTGATTCTATTTAGTCAATATGATTTACAAGTGTGGTGCTTGTCAATTTGGTAAGTCTCACAGGTTACCCTTCTCCAAGAAAGGATATATGCATGAAGACTACCTAGAGCTTGTACACACAGATGTTTGGGGACCTAGCAAAGACCCTGCAGTCTCAGGATCAAGGTACTATGTGTCTTTCATTGATGATTATAGCAGATGGACTGTATTATACTTCATGAAGCACAAGGATGAGGTATTTAATTGTTTTAAGAAATATCTTGCATTAGTTGAAAACCAGACAGGAAGGAATTTCAAGAGGCTAAGGTCAGATGGAGGAGGTGAGTAATTCTCCAATGAATTTGAAGACTTCTTGCAGGACTGAGGCATCAAAAGAGAGATAACCACAAGGTATTCTCCTGAACAGAATGGGGTAGCTGAGAGAAGAAATAGGTTAATTGTTGAGATAGCTAGATCTATGCTTAATGAGAAGAAGTTACCTAACTATCTATGTGCATAGAGTGTTTCTACTGCCACTTACCTCATAAACAGGTTACCATCTAAGTCACTTGATGGTATGACACCCTATGAAGCATGGCATGGTCAGAGACCATCATTAGATCACTGCAAAATATTTGGATGTGTAGCATATGTGCACATTCCTTCTCAGATAAGAGGTAAGTTAGACCCAAAGGCTGAAAAATGCATTTTCATTGGGCATGATTTAAATCAAAAAGGTTACAGGTTTTATAATCCTACCAATAAAGGATTTATGGTAAGCAGAGATGTGATCTTTGATGAAAATGATTCTTGGTATGAGAATGAATGCAGGAAGATCAAACTACCCGATGACTTGGAAGAGGAATTTCCAAAACTTGCAAAGGAGGAACCTACTCAGAATGAAGACTCAAGTTCAGATGATGAAGACACTATCAACCTTGAAGAATTCAAGGCATGGAAGTCCAAGGGCAAAATGAAGATGAAGAAGCTTGAAGACATACCTGAATCTTCAACTCAATCAATCAGAAGATCTCAAAGAGAAAGCAAGAAACCTATCAGATATGGGTATGATACATCTCTTATTACTAAACATTCAGTTTATCTTGCCAAAGATTTGTCAAATGAAGAACCAGGTTCATATGAAGAAGCAATAACCAAATCAGAATGGAAAGAAGCTATGGATGAGGAAATTGAAGCACTCAAGGAGAGTGACACATGGGAGTTAGTACCCAAGAAGGATTCTATGAAGGTAATAGGATCCAGATGGATCTATAAGTTGAAAAGAAATTCTGATGGAACAATTAATAGGTACAAAGCCAAATTGGTAGCCAAGGGTTTTGCACAAACCCAAGGCATTGACTATGAAGAGACATTTTCTCCTGTGGCCAAGATGCCAACAATCAGAGTGTTGGTAAGTGTGGCTACATCAAAGAATTGGAACATGTACCAATTGGATGTCAAGAATGCTTTCTTGAATGGATGGATTTCAGAAGAATTTTATATGTCACAACCTCCTGGCTATGAGGACCCTAAGAAGGTAACATATGTTTGCAAATTAAAAAAGGCTTTATATGGATTGAAGCAGGCACCTAGGGCATGGAATTACAGGTTAACTACATACCTCCAAGACCAAGGTTTTGTCATGAGCAAGGCTGATACTTCTCTGTTCATTAAGAGAAGTAATTCACAGGTAATATATCTCTGTGTTTATGTTGATGACATCATCATTACAGGTAATGATGTCAATGGAATCAAGTACATCAAAAGCCAGATGATGAAGGAGTTCAAGATCAATGATCTTGGTTTATTGAAGTATTTTCTAGGGCTTGAATTAGTTTACACTAATTCAGGGATATACATTACTCAAAAAAGGTATGTACAGGATATGTTGAAGAAGTTTCACTTGCAGGATGCTAAAGTAGCAAGCACTCCAATGGAGGTAAACCTAAAGCTTAGTGCCCATGAAGGTGATGAAGTCAAAGAAATTACAGGTTATCAAAGTATGGTAGGTAGCTTGAACTGTGCTACTCTTACAAGAATTGATATTGCTTATGGAGTTAGTGTACTAAGTCAATTTATGCACAAGCCAAGGATACCTCACTTAGAGGCTGCCAAGAGAATCTTGAAGTATCTCAAGGGTACAGAGAACCATGGTTTGTATTTCCCTTACACTTCAGATATTGATATTAAAATTTATTCAGATGCAAATTGGGCAGGATGCAAGGATGATAGGAGAAGCACTTCTGGATATATTTCCTTTGCAGGTGACAAACCAATTTCATGGTCTTCAAAGAAGCAACCTACCTTCCACAGAGGTAGAGTATAGAGGACTGGCTAATGCCACACAAGAAGCAATTTGGATTAAGCTTTTGTATACAGAATTGGGCTTATATACTAGGTCTCCAATAATCTTTGGAGATAATACAAGTTCTCTTCACCTTGCAGCTAATCCTATCTGTCATGCTAGGACCAAACACATAGAGGTTCATTATCATTATGTGAGCGAGAAGTTGATAAGCAAGGACATTCAACTTACCTATGTATCAACCAACATGCAATGTGCAGATTTGTTGACTAAAGCTTTGGATGCAACAAAACTTTGCAAGTTCAAATCCATGATTGGATTGCAGGATATACTTGAAGATTGAAGATGAAGACTTAAGCCAAAATGTTTGGCTTGAGGGGGAGCTTTTGGTGTAAATTGCAAGCCTACACATTTGGCTCAAAGGATGCATTAAAATCTACACATAAATGAAGAAGCATAGGAACATATGCTAGTGGCTAATTACCACTTTACCTCATTGTAAAAGTCAAACTGACTTGGAATCTTTTGTAATCACCTACCAAAATGAGTCGTGGAAAAAGTAGCTCATTTGATTGAAGGAATATCTCCAAGCATTTAGGAGCTTGATCATAGGGAGCCAAAATTTGAATTTGAATTCAAATCTTTGCTCATTACATATAAAAAGTGGACATGAAAAGTCGCGGGTAAGAGAGATCATTCCCGAGCCTCATTCTACTGATTTTGAGTGTGTGTGAGGTCTATACTATAGGCTACACCTCTCTACACCATTAGGCAATGTTGTTCATGCCAATGGTATTGTATACAAGTGTTAACTAATAGATACATGTACATCATTTATCTCTGAGTTCTCTGTTAGTCTACTCAAAAGTCTATCAACTTGTCAAGGGCATATCTCGGTCAATTCTTCACCAAATCAAGTGATTCAAAGCTTGTTGGATTTATCTCAAAGTCATCTACATGCTGTCAAAGTTTGAAGTGATTCTATTCAGTCATTTCAGATAAATCGGCGTCGAGGTGAACTCTCGTCAATTTCTACTACAGTCCTAAAAAGTCGGGGGTATAGCTAAACTTGCTAAATTGATTTCTCTTAGCATAGTTTATCTTTTTACATAATTCCACTTGAAAATGGTAGCTTACTAAGTTTAAATACCCCTAGAAGGAATTTTATCAATTTCTACTGTGTTGGTCACACTGATCAAAACATTCAGCAGGTGTCAAGACATAAATAGAAGGTTTTCTTGAGTTTGTGAACTTCAAAGTTATCTGTTTTGGTTCAATCATTACACACATCACTTCCAAAGTACATAGGCTATTTTTTGGTGTTATTGGAAAACTAAGAAGGTCTACTTATCAACTCTGAAGCAAAAGAGGGCTGGTACAAAGCAGGTTTAGCAGTACCTACTCAGTCTCTTGGAGCATCCATCCATCTTTCCCAACAATCACCTTGAGTATGCTCACCAAATTTTGTGTGATTCTGAGACTGTGACCGAAGGGTGTGGACGATGCCCTAGACGACGTGATGACTTGCGTTGATACCAATTGTTGGAGTTAGACGTCTGCCGAAGCACACGAAAAGCACATGGAAGAAGAATAAACTTGGAGCACAACACACAATACTAAATGTATTACCACTATAATGTACAAAGATTAGTAACCCGTTAGGGCTATAGACATGTATACAAGACGGGGAAAGGACCTCCTAAAGAGGGAAAAAAGTGCCCCGGCGGTCCTAGTGTGTTCACACACATCACTACCTAAATATATCAACATTGATCTCTCTGATTCATCTCCATAGTAAGAAGGGAATTACATCCTCGAATCAATCTAAAATAGAGGGTAATCCTAGGGGTTTGATCCTTGCCCAAATCATAATATACATATTCTTACTTTGCACTTGATCAATTGGATCTAATGCAAAGTACAAAAGTAATGATAATGGTGTATTAAAAAGCATCCTTGCCAAATTCATTGTTTATCTATGTGATCTCTAGGCACCTATATCCATATCAAAAACATGGGTGGACTCCATGTATCCCTTTCCAAACTTCTATCTTGGTCCATTTTTAGCTACAAGTTGTGCATGGATCTTAGCAAAATGGGTGGATTCTATATCTTGCTAAGTGAAGCTTTTTTGTCTGTCACTTATATTATCCAAACAAGTTCATACGAGATCTTTCATTAAGGAAAACTAACTAGTTGAGACCTATAATTGATCCCCATTGTTTCAAAATGAATCACTTATGATTGTGAAGGCTTTTCTTAACGTTCAAGAATTTCTATAGAATTCTCAAACTAGTAAGCAATTTCATCCAAATCTTTTGAGAGCTTTCAAATTCTTCTTCATAAATTGTAGTTCTCTATGAGAACCTTCTCAAAGTTAAATTCAGTGGGTGAACTGTTTATCTTAAAATCAATATAGAAGAATTGTCTTCTGAGGTTGAACAAGTTCTTGAGAGTATGTCTACTTCTAATGTTTAATTAGAAGTAACTAGGAGGGATAAATGTGACCCCTTGGAAATCATTCACATTCTTTGTCAAATTCAAGTTCATGGTTTTGAGAATTTATGAAGGAAGAATTGAAGCTCCTGGTAACCAATTCAAACTTCTAAGGTACTCAAATAATTTGAATAAAAAATCTATCAGAGTCAAATCTTTAAATCTACATAGATCCATTCAAATCGAAGTTTTCAATCATTTTATCTATCTTTATAAGAAATGGGGTGGATTCTCAAAAATCTTCTTTGAGTTAGGTTAAAATCATTATCAAACCATTAAACTAAAATTCCTAAAGTCAAGATTTATTGGTCCTTTCCTAACAAAATTCTAAAAACATGATATTTATCCTTGTCGTTTAGATCTCTTTCTATCTAATGCTCAAGTCTAAGCACTCACTAATACATTTTTTTATTTCATCTCTAGGAAATCCCTTTATAAATAGTTAGACATCCATTTTACCTTCCACATACTTAATTACCACTATGAAAATTGCAGAATACATGCTTGGAGATCAATATTTTGTCTCTCACTACCCTTTGGCATGATTTATCTAGCTTTTGATTGCAATCATGTACTCATAGTCTTTTTTAGAATTGATGAGATCTCATTTTTATTAACTTCAATATTTCATCTAGTTGCATATTGGACTTCTTCTTGTTGCTTTCTTCACAACTTACCTCTTGCTTAACGTATATTATTTAGAAGATGGTATTTTCACTTTCTAATCCATCATCTTCACCCATGATTCTAAATTCATGAAATTGGTTGGACCAATTTTCTCTAATTGATTAGTGTTTTTCAAGTTCTCATATCCCCTTTAAAAGAGTTTTCACCCTCAAAAATTGAGAGGAAGAAAAATTCAAGTACTATGAATCATGGATGTATTAGGAAAAAGATAACATTATTTCTTGGATGTCTGGTTCAAGGTTGGACTTAGTGTAAATGCTCACGCATTAGAGAAATCCTTGCCTAGATGTTTGGTAGATCTAGATTCCTAAATCTAGTATTTCCATTCAGCCCACAAGGTCTTTTGGTCAATCAATGCTATAGTATTTCAAGAGATCCATGCATGTTTGCCCACACTATGAGCCTCAACAGAAGGGTACTTCTCATCAAGTTACACCTCCGAAAGCTACATCGATGATCTAGAGAAGAAAGCTCCACTTAGGTCTTCTTATGTAGATGCATTAAGGTTGACGCCAACCAATTATGTACTACCTATGACACACAAGTGTGTTGTTCTTACATTTCAAAACAATAAAAATTTCACTTTAGATACACATTTTCCTATCCAACAATGGATTCAAGGACAATTTCTTCTCATCCTATCTCATGTTCCATGGAAAATAAGATTGAATGCTTTGAGAGTCATGATAATATACAAAACTGCTTAGATGACTCGAAGTAATATGAGGGTGCTTAGATGACTTCGATTCATATGGCTGAATCTTTGAGAACACTCACTAAATGAAAGCCAGAAACTTATTTGCTTCTGTTTTATTAACTCATCAAAGTTAAGGTGTAGCTATTTTGAATTGTTGATGATTTGAGTAAGCTCACTAGTTTTTGTGCAATTATGAGACTATGACTAGAGGGATGTCTTTGATACGCTAAACAAAATGGAGACCTACTATGATACCAATTTTTGGAGTTCGAGGACTATGGAAATAGGAAAACATCACAAGGGAGGAGAAGAAGATTGGAGAAAAACACAAGACTAAGTGCACCATTATTTGAATTTACAAAAGATAGAATCCCATTAGGGTTACATGCATATATACAAGCTAGGGAGAAAACATTCTAGAGGGGGAAAAAGGTTTCTTAGAATTCCTAAGTGTTCTCACACACATCACTAACAAAATATATGAACAATCCATCTAATTGCCAATTTTCTCTACAGCATGCTTTCTATCCTAAGATATATCTTTCTCTATCCCACCAAGTTTATCATCATCCTCTACAGAATTCAACCAAATAACATTGACATCAATGTCTAACATATGATAAAAATTTGATTGAGTTTCATCTTAATGCCCTACTTGAGCATTTAGATGTATATCTTAATGAGCATCCAATTCATACTCTACATTAGCATTTGAACCATTTCAACCTTTCTCTAAATAAGAGTCATGAGCATGAATCAACCTATCTATATGAAGATAAATTGAGACATGATAAGTCTTACACCACACATAAGGCTTAGCTCCCACAAACATGTGTAATGGATACATTGTTGGAGATCGAGGTCTGCAGAAGCACATGAACAACACAAGGAAGAAGAAGAAGCTTGGAGCAAAACACATAATGGTGAATGTATTACCACTAGAATGTACAAAGATAAGTAACATGTTAGGGCAATAGGCATATTTACAAGCCAGGGAAAAAACCTCCTAAAGAGGGAAAAAAGTGCCCCGGCATTCCTAGTGTATTCACACACATCACTACCAAAACATGTCAACAAACCCCCCCTGGGAGTGATGTGGTGAACAAGGATCTTGCACTCATGTATAAGGAAGTGCCAAGCTATGTGGAATCAATCCACAAAAGGAAGTAGCCCCAAAGCTTTGTGGAAAGCTTCAAACTTCTCCCTAGGCAGAGCCTTCGTGAAAAAGTCTGCAATGTTCTCCTGCATGGGCACATATGCCAAGCTAACCTCTCCAATAGAGAACCTCTCCCTAAAATAATGATAATGCACCTCAATGTGCTTAGTGTGAGCATGGGACACAGGGTTCCTTGCAACTCCCAATGCGCTCTGACTGTCAGTGAAGATGGTGGTGGTAGAAGACTGACCAACACCCAAATCAGCCATAAGTTTTCTTAAGCCACACACACTCGACAGTCATTGTGAAAACTGCCCTATACTCAGCCTCACAACTAGAAGTAGCCACAGTAGGTTTCTTCTTTCTCAACCAAGATATACATGAGCTACCAAGCATGAAGCAAAAGCCACTAGTGGACACACGAGTGTTATAGCAACCAGCCCAATCAAAGTCAGAAAAAGCATGCAAATCTAGTAGTAGTGATCCCCCCTTGGGATAAAACAATCCAAATAGCTAGGTATCACTCAAGTGGCGAAAGATGTGCTTAACTACTTGCCAATGCTTGACACCTAGGCAATGCATAAACCTACTCATCTATGAGATAGCAAACTGAATATCTGGTCAAGTAATGCATAAGTAAATCAAGCATCCAACAGCTTGCTCATAGAGGACAACATCAAATGCATCGCCAGCATCATGAAGACTCAATCATAAACCTTTCTCCATAGGAGTGGCAATAGGTTTACAGTCTTCAAGGCCAAAATGCTACAATAATGTGTCATTATATTTTCTTTGACTCAAAGCCATTCCACCATCAACTTGCATAAATTAAATGCCCAAATAGTGATGCAAATGCCCCAAATTAGACATCTCAAATGAGGCATGCAAGTCAGCCTTAAAATCAACAATATGCTTGTCATGAGGACCAGTGAGCAGCATGTCATCAACATACACGACAATGATCAAAAGCACATCATTAACACGCTTAACATATAAGGGTTCTTTCAGTTGGACTGTTCTCAAAACCATGTGCAATCAGATAGGCATGTATCTTTTCATACCAAGCATGTGGTGCTTGTTTTAAACCATATAATGCCTTCTTTAACCTGCACACCTACTTTTCATGCCTTTTTTGCACAAAGCCATGGGCCTAAAAAACATACACTTCTTCATGCAAGTCATCATTCAAAAATGCAATTTTAATGTCCAATTGATGTACATTCCAACCATGATGAGCTCAAAGTGCATAGATGCTACGAACAGTAGTCATTCGGCATGTAGGTGCAAAGATCTCATCAAAATCAATGCCTCTTTCCTATGCATAACCCTTTGCAACAAGGCTAGCCTTGTACCTGTCAACTGTTCCATTAGGCTTATGCCTTAGCTTGTATGATCACTTAGTGCCAATGGCCTTCTTGTCAGGACGAACTTCACATAAAGACCAAGTACCATTTTTCATTATAGCATCATATTCAGATTGCATAACAGCCATCCAATTTTCTGAATTTTGTGCTTCATCAAACAAAACAGGCTCATTCTCATCACAAAGACTAGAGACAGCCATAGCATAGCAATATGATGCAAAAGGACACTATGAGAGCGTGAACGAGTATGATATGATAGAGGTGCATCTAAATTGTTGTCACGCAAAGTCTGCACCAACCATTTTGGCATAGTTTTTTTCTCCTCAATATCAGCTCTCTCATCAACAAGTGCATCATGTGAATCTGCATCAGAAGTGGAATGATTTGCATTATCACATTAAACATGCAAAGGTTGAGAATCTTCTTGATTAGGACTAGCACTAGATTGTCCACCTGTAAAAAGAGGTAGCAAAGTATCATACATGTCTTTGGAGCTAACAGATGTCTCCTTCGTACATGAAAGTAAAGGCTGAATAGCATCTTCCACAAAAACAACATCACGGCTAACCAGAATGCGTTTAGTCTGTCGATGATACAGATAATGACCTTTGCCTTCAGCCTTGTAGCCAACAAAAATACATTTTATTGCTTTATCATCCGATTTCCTACGATGTTGTTTAGGCACTAATGCATATGCCAGATTACCAAAAACACGCAGGTGAGCAACAGATGGCTTATGACCATGCCAAGCCTCATATGGAGTGATAGACTACAATGCTTTAGTGGGACATTTGTTGAATACATATGTTGCACACATAATGATATCAAGCTAGAAACTATGTGGTAAAGCCTCACTCTTGACCATACACCTCGCCATCTCCATCAGTGATATGTTCTTTCATTCCGCAACACCATTCTATTGAGGTGTATACGGCACTATACAATAATGTTTTATCCCACATTCAACCAGAAATTCATTAAAGTCAGAAGACATATATTCCCCCACTCGGTTAGAAAGGAGGGTGCCCATTTTACATGCTAACAGATTTTCAACCAACACCAAAAACTATTTGAAGCACATAAAAACTTTGTACTTTGCTTTCAATGGATATACCCATGCATGCATGGAAAAATCATCGATGAACTGCACATTCTGAATGTTTCACAGATTTTTCATAGTCTATGATCTTATACAGCCCACGACATAAAATGTCAGAAGCAATAATCACGTCGCCATTTGATAGATCATGAATTGTTCATCTATCGTCAATAAATTTCACGACCAAGCCAATCTTGGTTGGAGCTGAAACTGATAAGAGATTCTTCTTGATCCCTCACATAAATAAAGAATCTAACAATGTAAAAGGACTACCATCAATAGTAGTCAGAATGATCAAATATTGAACCCCTCTTTGAAGCATGCATGGAACTCACACTTGGAACTCCATTTAATACAGGAATCTACATTCACCATATGCTCATGAGTTTGTCCCATGCTATGATGGAAATGGTATGCCCATTCTCTTTAATCTTTATGAGGTGAGTCCATTTCATGCTAATGGAAAATATTATTTTATTTATGTATGCCTTCAGTGCATCACTTAAGTTGTGTTCTTCATGACATGAGGGTTTGACATGTTCAGACAGATCTGAGATTGGACATCATCTTTTCATTCAAATGTAGGGCAGAATTCTCCAAAGTAGACTTACACAAAGGTGGTTATGCTATCTAGGCTTCTAGAAGCATCCACTTGAGTTAACTCTAGTTAACTAGGAAACTTGGCACACATGTAGTTACATGGTTGATGCTTGGATGGTTAGTGTCCACCTTCCATAGTAGGTAGTCCCTTGGAGAAAGAAATATATAGAGGCATATGGTTGGGAAGAAAAGGGACACGTCTCTCTGCGTGGTCATCGTAATGCTTCATTAACCCAAAAGTTCACATTTATCCCTAACTCATAATAACCCTAAATAGAAAAATCACCATTGATCCATTGACTCTCTAATGCCAACAACTAGAACTACTCGTCTAGTTGAAGACCATCAGTGGGACTAGCTACTTCCCTCTAGGATTCATCGAGTGCGACTCAATATAACCATTGACTATCTGATCTCCCTACTGTCTTTGACAGGATAGTATCACTCTTGTCGAGACAATCTAAAGAGCATAATACTCTCATCATCTCTTCTAAGAAAGAAGGATCTAGCAGTCAAATCTATTCCACTTTCTGTTTTCCTTAAAAGAAAGATTTATTTGGCTCAACTCTCCATACACTAGAACATATAAGCTCTCAAACTCTTTCTGAAAAGGGATACATCTATGTGTAGTCATCATAATGCTTCATTGGTATCAGAGCCATGGTGGAGCTTCTATGGAAACCTTAAAAATCCCCTCATCTTCTTTGCCATGTTTCTCTAGATCATGCTAGTGAGAGTGCTATCTTCTCACATGACTGATATCCAACTTGATGAAGTTACTTCTCTTCATGAGTTTGCGTGCACTTCTCTTTGCTCCATTAGAGGCTGACGATAGCAAAAAAATGTATCCCCACAATGTTTTTTGTAGTGGTGGTGATGGGAATCAAACTAGTTATTATGTTGCGCAAGAGATGCACTCATTCATTATGACAATTGCACAAGTGAGTAGAAGACAATTTCCAAATCTTTTTTTTTCTCGTATGATGCATAGCCAAAGACAATTGAAAAGAAGGCCAAAAGGAGAAAGTGCAATAGAGATGCTAGTGGGATTTGAACTTGCGACATATGCAAGAAAGGTTGTTGATATATCCATGAAAGCGCAGCCATATGTTGATGAAAAGATGCTTATGCAATGGAACACATTCTATGTCACAGAGAACAAAAGTACAAATCATGGAAGAGGGCATTTTTGACCCCTTTGAAAAGGTATCATATGATGTCCAAATTTTATGATTTTTGTTTATATGTATTGCTTGGAGTATTTTCTATAGGTAGATATAATTTGAGATTCTACATCCAACTTCACTTTGGGGAGCATCCAAAGCAGCCACTTCAAACATTGTTTCTAGTCGGTGACAATCTAGTAGCTAGTCAACTTCATATATGCATTGCTCTCTGCTCGAGTGTTCATTTTTTATGATTTTTAGCTCGTTGGAAAGATCTTTTCATAATCTTTCGAGTGATATGAAGACCAATGGAGACCAAGGAGATCTATCAAGTCCTTAAATAGAATTTATTCTCAATAACCACCTCTTGAGCTTATAAAAGTAGAGAAAACCTATTAAACCTTGTAATGTTGTATATTTAGCACATGATGTGTCTTAGGAAATTTTTTACATGTATATTCTCACATGTTGGTGCTCTTGTAAGCATTTATTATTATGCCCCAATGTTAAGGGGAAACATTAGGATAGGTGAAGCAAATGCAAGTACATCTAAAGGCATCAAGGACTATAAGAGATGGAAGGCTCGATGGAAAGCATCCCGTGCAACATAGAAGAGTTGTTATTGGACCATCACAAGGAAAACCCCTTTACTCTTAATTTGTTATTTTCTCTTATTTGATTCAGTTGCATGATGCATAGTTGAGTGCACGCATGGTTATGAGGATGAATTGCAGAGATGTTTAAATTCTTTTTATTTAGGCATTCGTGAAAGAATTATACATCTTCATTTAAGAAAAGAAAGGAACAACATGTATATCCACTCCCATGCATCTTTGCAATGTTATGCATGGAATTCGAATTTTAAAAATTAAGGAAACCAAAGAAGTAGTGTACACACTAAGTAGAGGGATATTATTTGATATCCAAAAGTTCATCTTTTTATAATGGGTGATAATCCTATTCATTTCCAGTTAAGAGAAGATCATTGAATCTTCATTAGAGTCTCATGGATTATTTTATGGAGACTAAGGGGTACATATGATACGAGCCCAAAGAGTGAGTAAGTTTACTCTATAGTTAGTGAGGGTAAGGAAGCTTCAAACACAGTCTCTTAGCACTAGAGACTATAAGGTGTTAAGGGAAATGCCTACATGGATTCGTATTTTGATTTCTTAGAAGGTAATGTAGTCAATTGACATTGGGGCTAGCTATTCTAGATGGCATAGCCTAGATGGAAACCACTTAGAGTGTTTGGAATCACTTATGGATTTCACAAGGATCATTGATACATGCTCACATGACTCATCTAGGTCTTACTATTGACCTTAGCTCACTTATAAGCAATGGATTCCACTCAGAGAGGAAGTTAGATAGAATGCCATATAGTATGGGAATCTAGTAAGTGCCTACATTGCTACTCAAGAACTAGCTAGACTTAATCGATTGATGATCTTTGAATCATCTAAACCAAGCTACTTCTAGTTGATAATTTATCATGAGAATGATGATTGAGCATCAATTAGGAGAATAGGTATTTATGGATTATTCAAATCTTGAGAAAGAATGCTTTTGTATTGATATGAAAAACTAGAAGGAAGAGAAAAAATTAGAGTTTGCATTAGTGCTACTTGATGCTCTTCCAATATAAAATTAGTCCAAGTTTATGGATGACAAACGAAGGATCTCCTAGTTAGTGAGATGTAGAGGATTCATTTTAGTTCCAAGGAATTATTTTATGAGAGCTAGGATGATGGATTTGCATAGATCACAAGGATGGTTTAGGTAAAAACTATCACTTGTTCCTACATTCAAGTATAGGAATACCTTGAGAGACATGAGGGGAAGTTTATCATCTTAGGTATAGAAGGGTTTGGAGTCACTTTTCTTATGGTATTTTTCTCTATATTTACAGGATTTCATGGTTTTTTTTCTCCATTGAGGGTTAAGCTTATATAGCTTGGCACTTGCACTTGCCTTTCATATTATTACTCCACAGAGGATACATCAAATGGACTGAGGTCATTTGGATGATATTGGCATCATGGGAGTGATAGTTTGGAAGTGAGGCGTAAATGGGAGATAGTAAGCACCACCGAGATGGTTTCTCACCTTTTAGATGATATTTTATGAGACTTCTTAAGGGGAAGGATATGGGGAAACAATACACAAAGATGATCATGTACGATTTGTACATGAGGCTCAAGGGATGCCTAGAGTATTTATGTACCTCTATTTTCAAGGACAAAGATGTCTTATGAGGGGGAAAGAATGTTATAAACTAGGTTTATGACATGAGGGTCCAATGGGTTCATATGGAGCTGAGATCAGACATCATTTGGCCATTCAAGTGTAGGGCAGAAGTCTCAAGATTAGACTTAAGTGAAGGTTTTAATGGTCTCTAAACACGCAAAGGTACTTGGCCTAGTGGTTAAGTTATATGGATGAGAAGGAAGAGGACTTGGGTTGAAGTCCTATGAGAGTCATAGGAGAGTGTTTTTTCCCAAGACCTCTAGAGCCTCCTAGAAGCATCCACTTGAGTTAACTCTAGTTAAGTAGGACACTTAGTGCATATGTAGTTACATGGCTGACATTTGGATAGTTAATGTCCACCTGTCATAGTAGGCAGTCTCTTGGAGAGAGCTATATATAGAGGCATATGGTTGGGAAGAAAAGGGACACATCTCTCTGTATGGTTGTCATAATGCTTCACAAGTTGTTAAATGCATGCACTATTCTAGGTGTATGTGGAACTCGCCTAGTTCTTTTGATATGCATATTTAAATGCAATATTCTAGCATGTAAAAATAAACAAATGTAGATGGAAAAAATGAGAAAATATTGATCTCCATTAAATTTTTGTCCATCCTCTATCTTTTGGCATAGCAAGGATTATCCATTAGAATGCTTTGAGCTTGAGGTTCCACATTTGGACATTCAAGGTATTCCGAAATTCCGTTGTCCTTTCTTAGGCATATACATACTTACTTGTGTGACCAAAGTATGCATCTAACCTTTTCAAAAAACTTTAAGGATGTTTGAGGGCATACTTATGATGATATATGAGACAGAACCTATTTTGATTGCCACATCAAATATGAGATGAGCTCAAGGCCTATTCAATGAATGCAACATCCTTCATATATTGAATGATTCCTATGCATTTTTTAAAGCATGTCAATACCTAAATGAATAGTTTCTTGAATCTATTGGTATGAGAGTATTCTATGGATTATAACACGTCCATCTTTTACATCATGTGACATATCCCTCATGCAAATAGCCCCATAATTATACAACACACACAAAAGTGTAACAAGTACTTGGTTATGCTGAGATATCATCTCCCATAGGGGCCATGATATTGACTAAAAAGATACCCTTTGTGCTAGATGTGCTCTCTTCAATGGTAGAGAAGGGATACAATTTCCATGTATGGATCTCATAGTCATACCATATATGAGAGGAAGACTTCTCTCTAAATGCTCCCAAAGAAGGTTCTACTCAAGGCTACAAATGGTTGTGTATAACTCACCTCCCATTCTTTATATCCACTTGTAGAATGCCCAATTGTCAATAAGTGTCCATCATGCAACACTCATTCCCATTACCCATTAGGTACCTTAGCATATCACCCAAGCTAGGGATATTGGCTAAAGATACCCTTGTTCCACACACACACACAAGATGGTCTCTATAGATTGATGTCTAACATCCCAATAAGAGGAGGATGTCTAAGATCATATAGGAAAATTATGTAGGCATCAAGGATAGGGATGGCTAGACTATGAAGGCCTTGGCCAACAAGCTTGTGGGAAAATGGATGATTAGAGCTTCCTGTAATGACAAGGAATCTTGGGCTAAGCTTATATTCAAGAACTACAATGACCTTTCCTTGCCCTCGATCGTTTCATGCTTTTGTTCTCTCCAATGCAAGTTCTTGCCAAGAGATCAAATCCAAACCGCTCTTTGTGGAAAGATTGGAATAAGATAAAGCCCCTTCTCTTCAATCAATGATGACTAAACGTAAGCCATTGGCATCACGCAATATCATACTAATTGGTTTCCAATTACTAGTATCAATAGTGTTGAGAAAGAGAACATCCAAATAATCAAGAGGCTTTGGGTCAAAGGAGTTCATAAGTGGAAGCATCTTTGAAACCAAGATAGAAGACATTGGATCAAATTGGAGGACATTGACACTAGTCATCGAGTGGACTATGAAGACCGATGCCTGTTACGGTAAAAAACCAATGTTTGGGATAACTCAGAGATTCATTTCTTGCAATCATGATGCCCCCCATTTGAAGCATATAAAGGGGAACAATGCAAACAATATCGAAAATATTCCAAGAATTAAAATAAATTTATACTCATCAATCATAAAACAAGAAATGATGCGATCACCAATTTCAAAGCTAGTAAAATATGCAATGCTCCTCCATGGTTTAAAAGATCCTTAAACAGCAGGACTTAAGTCACCTTTTCTTTTCCTATCTAAAATAATTTTGATTTAGCAACATCTCAATAAGTTCCTTTTGCTAACTCATCAAACCAACTTGAAGCAAACTTTGCTCAAAGGAGTTATCGATTGCTAAAGCTCTTCGGAATGCAATCAAGATTAGAACTCTCTAGAAAACTTGCAAGATAACTAAATACTAGAACAATATTGAATACATTCCGATTTCTTGTAAATGATTAGGACTTTTCTTCCAAAATAATTACATGTCAATCTGCTCCCTTAAAACCGGATGTAGGGATTTCACATCATGTTAGACGGGGTTCTTCACTATAATTAAGTTGTCTTTCAGCAGAGAGAAGAATCCCTTAAACATTATAGAGGACTTTATGCCTTAACACTAGTTCTTTACTAGGGCACTTGAGTGTCCTGGGACACTTAAGTGTCCTGCTTTTACACCGAATTGCTTGATTTTTCTTGAAGACACCCTTGAGGCTTTGATGGCATATTCTTGGATTTGATAGCCCACATCATGTACTTTTAGAGAAAAGAATATGGGAATTTCTAAAAACTCAACTTTTCGCATAATAGAAAAAATAACTCAATTCAAACATTTTGACAAATTGGATATGTTTTAGGAAATCCCAAGCTATTGATGGACTTCGGTGATGTAAATCAAGTGTTCGGGGATCTCTGGAGAATGTTTAACACTTCCAAAAGTGATAAACATGGACTCAAAACTTGTCTTCTCTAGATCACTACCATTTATCGCAACCTTTTAAAGAATGGCTCATTATAATTTGTGTAAGTGATATTGCAGAGAATTGGAAAGTTATCAATTGAAAACCTTCATGCTAATTAAATGCATATTTTCATTCAAAGTTAGAAGGACTCTGTTTTGAACTAATAGCCATTGCATTTGATGTTGACTTTCATACTGAATCAGCAAAACATATTTCAATGTTCATGAAAAAAACATAGTTCCAAAGGTAGAATAAAAAGATATGATGAAAAATAGTAAATATTTAAATGCTATTCTAAGTATTAAACATTCCAAAATATGCTTTCATGCCATGTTTTAGTCTTAATCTCATCAATTAATATATGATCCACAATGGTGATTGTGATAAGAATGAAACAAATTGGAATACATATTTGATTTGACAAAAAGAAGACGGCATCCATTATGGAGATGATGAAATGTTTTCAAATGATCCTTACCATTTTATGATATTGAAGATTATGTCAAAGAAATTTTAGTATTATTTTGAGTATGTGTGGATGTGTGCAAGGGATTGTGTGTTTATGCATATAACAACTACCAAAACATTATTTTTACTGAATATGTTAAAACTATATTTTCTTTTGATTCTATGTGTACATGACTCTTCTTTCTTGGTAGGAACTAGTTTGTTTTCTTGGATATCAAGTTAAATGTTTATAATTTTGCATTATTTCAATTGGGTGTTAATTTTTATGTGGATATATTGGTTGGTGTCTACACATATATCTACTTTGTTTAATCTACATAGATATGAAAAACTTGGTTGATTTTCAAATATTGGTAGTTCCCTTATTTTTGCAAATTGGATCTCTTCCATAAACTTACATTCTTTGTTATGCATCCAAAGACTATTCATGATTGCATCTGTAGAATTTGGTTGATGCCCACACAACAGAAGATTCTTGGTTGTGTCCAAAGATGTGAAACTTTTGATGGATGTCCATAAAGTATTTAGCCTTATATGTGTAAGCCTTGGTTTGTAATGTCACACATTTTCTACTTGGTAACTTGAACATGTACACCTTGGATGATGTCCATAAATTCTTTTGAGTCGTATACGTAGGATTTAGTTTTTTTGTTTTGGTGATTTGAGTTATGGTAGTTGATTTTACATGTGTATACCTTTGTTGTTGTCTTCATACCTTATTTGATTTTTGGCATATTCGTACACCTATTTAGTTTTTCTTTATGGTGAATAGAGTCATGGTAGTTGATTTTACATGTGTATACCTTTGTTGTTGTCTTCGTACTTCTATGTTTGAAGAATGTGTATAATTTTTTCTTTCATATAATGGATTTTTTTCTTTTGATAAGAATACATTTGATAAAGAATTTTTATCCTGTTCACTACCATAGCATCTTGAGAGGATACTAACATGAACACAAAACACGATTTACTGTATGTTCTAATTTTGCATTCACCTTTGAATTACAGTTAGTGTGTTAAAAAGATTTTCCCAAATTCTCTTTGTAGAAGGTGTGATTTTCTGGAAATTTGACAAAAAAAGACACTTCTTAAGTGTCCTGTTTTGGTACCAAACTAGTGTTAAACAATAAGAGATCACCATTAGTTCTGCCAAGGGAAGACTACAAAGTAGTTCGTGCTGTTCTCAACATTCTTATGGGAGATGTAGCCTCTTGTTCGAGCACTACCAACAGTGTTACATTTACAATAAGGTTTTCCTGGAGTTCTTATGCACTCACGTGATGAAGTTTCTTGTCTTTCTGAAACCAGCAAATTCCACACCTCATTTACATTCCAGGGATACTCATGATCACATTCTGGTCATTTTCTTTCTAATTATGCTGGCAAATTAACAATGATATGATTGGTTGTCGACATTTAGGGAGGGAAATCTAGTTCAGGCTTCAGATTACAATTGTTTGAAATACTAGTTATTATCATTTAAGGAGGGAAATCTATTTCTGGCTTCAGATTACACGGAGGGAAATCTATTTCAGGCTTCAGATTACACGGAGGAAAATCTATTTCAGGCTTCAGATTACAATTGTTTGAAATACTAGTATCCTTAATGTAAGGAGAGAAATTATTTCAGGCTTCAGATTACAATTGTTTGAAGTACTAGTATCCTTACTGTAATTTGCATCTTGAACATGAGATATCTAACGTTATCATGAACAGGTGCTTATACTGGACACGTCCTTTGCAAAAAGAAATCTCATGTTTTCAGATGATCGGGCCCAACTCCATATACTTTCAAGCATAAACTCCCCTCTTGTATAGCTCTATACACAATTATTTGGAAGGTCCGTTGCCAAGACTTCGCTAAAAACCTCCACTTATATGCATTTTCAAGCTTTGAATAAACGCATTTATGTACCCCAAGCTACTCGAGAATGGTTACTATGTGCTTACGTTCCTTGGTTCCCTTTCTTCAAATTCAATGCATTTTATATATCACGGTTTTCATTTAACGTGATCCTGTATATTGCACCATGAGAGTAGCACTACCTAAAATTACTGAAAAAGAGTTTTAGAGAACACATAACAGTCCCGATATTCAAAAGACCATGTTCATTAAAAACTTTATGGTAGCTAGTGAGATTACTGAATAGCAAAGAGAACACATAGCAGCCCCAAAATTCAGATTCCTTTAGTAAATTTATACCTGAATAGATATACATTTAGGAGGGGAGAAAAAGAAAAGAAAAAAGAACTGCTTGTGCAGTTGTATTGATTTCATTTACACCACGTAGATATGGCCTAGCCATTCCTTATTAACATGTTTTCCCCCACTGCTATATGGTGTCCATGCTAAGAACTAGCAATATGAAACAGGTGACCCAGACATCGCTTGAAACAGGTGACCCAGATGCTCATCAGATCGCACAATCTCAAGCCAAAAGAATGAATTAATATTGGTATCATTTATACAGAAACAGCTAAAGCTACATGACTACACACTTCGATTTCGCCTCAGGCTTCTGAGTATAGGTACTCCTCTTTGGGCCCTGCAAAGAGAAGCAAAAAGGGGGGGGAAACAACTGTAAGTGACATATTTTGATCACAAAATCATGATAAAAGTTTGGAAAAATCAAATCCATCTGAACTAACATAGTCATATCACACACGTTCTGAAGTACATGAATTTCAGGACTAGGATAAAGAAATCAGCATTTCACGTTTCCTTGTATACAATTAAGGGATGGACATACCGTAATTAATCTGCTCCCATCTGCCCTTACATTTGAGTCCACTTGTGAGTGACGAGCAGCCCTTGCTTGCTGTTGTTGCTCTAATTCTTGATGTTGAAGTGACATTGCCAGCTCCAGATCACGACTGTTTAAAGTAAAATATTACATTACTCCTCAAAGGAAAGATACAAAATGCAATGTGAATGGTACCTTTATCTTGACTAAACATGCAGAAAACAATAAAGCACAGAACGATGAATTCTTACTACAAAGATATCAGAAGATGGTCTTACTTGGTAAAGTTTGATTCATTAACTCCCCTGCTCGGCTGCTGATGGGAGGAAAGGTAATTCTGAAATATTGTCATAAGATGGTCAGGTTCATCAAATTATCGTTACAGTCAAAACTCCAAGGCAAACCTAGAAATGAGATGGGAGAAACAACAGATGCTCAGTATTTACCGTTGTAGCAGCTATGGCACCCTGCTCATCCCAGACACTAGAACTCCCACCAGCTTGAAATTCAGTAAAGTTACCTGTTACAAATACAGTATCTCCGTGTACCTGTCAAACGCTTGTTCATAAGTACAGACACAATGTATTTTTGAGACACATCTATGCACACACATGCATAAACTTGTAAAAATGAAATAACCACAAGTTAATCAAGATCTTTCCAACACTTTAGAACCTTGGCACATAACACATCTTGACCAATTAGATGAGATGAATAACAATAGAATAGAGAGAAGGAAATTATAAGAGTGTAGCAGCTGAATGCTTACTACACACTAATTATAAATGTTGAATTTCAATATACAATGTGTGTAATGATACAAAACTGAATATAGGCTGAATGAAAAGTGTTCCGAGTACATAAATTGAGAAGAGTGCCTAGTAGTTATAGAAGTGTGTGTATATGTGCAAATATGAAAGAAAATGACTGTCTATAAACAGTCCAACAGCAACCATTCAGAATTTTAAACTTTCTCTGATGATAAGCAGCAACCTACTCTTCTCTAGTTGTTGAAGTGGTAGGTAAAACCTGGTACAGCAACAACAGAAATTATGCAGCTACTACTTACAAAATCAGAAGACACACAAGAATATGTGTGTAGAAGGAAAAAGCAACAGGAAAAGAATTTCTTAATCGGCTACACTACAATACTCTAAAAAAGCTCCGAGTCTGCTCCTCCAAGAAACCCTAGCATAAGAGCTTCAAAACTTAATGATAAAAGTGTGCCATATTATGCTCCTTATAAGCTTGAAGACCCCATGCAAAACTCACTCGAAAAAATCAAAACAGCCCAACTAAAGTGATTCACGTATAAAATCCAGAAAAGCACATAAGTGGATTTTTTTAATTCGATCTAACTTTTTAATACTGCTTTTGGTTCGACTTAATGTGAGCCATATGATCTTGTGCTTTTTAGGTTTTACATCTGAGCCTTTGGAGTAATTAAGATGAAAAGCAATTTTGACCAGAAATTAGGGATTGACTTTTGGATGATTTTCAAGTGTCAGATGGTGGAATGTTATTTATAATTAGAACGCTCAAAGAGAGTACTATCTAATGAGCCAATAATAAAAATTTTACCATCTTTGACCCAAATTTGATCAAGTCCTAGATTCAAGGTTGCTGCAATTCTGGGACTTTTGGTGCTATTCTTCCATTGTTTTCCAACAAATTGTAGTGGAGCGCCATGATGTCAAGATACCAAACTCAATTCTTTCAATCTTCTTGGACATACTTGCATATATAGTCTTTGATCATTTGATTCATGCATTCTGTATCACTTTGGAGTGGCGCATGAATGAGAAGCAGAATTGTGTCCTCCCAAGGGAGTAAAAGTGTTCGATCCGTAATTTATTTCTAAGACAATGGCAAGTGAAAGGCCATGATACTTAACTACATGTGTCATATATGAGAAAATTGCCACTTTCTTTGCATTTACGGGATGCTTGGCTTAAATGAAGTGAGCTTGTTTGAAAAAGCACGAGAAAACTGCTATTGTAATGTCCGGGAGAGAAAGCTTGTATTTCTATCTAGCTCCTTTGGGATTCATGAGGTCTTTCCTACGTACGGAATCGCATGCAATCATATGTAGTAGTAATGCTTGAGCCCCTACTATTCTCAAGTGTTAACACATGTAGTAGTAGTGCTTGATTCCACCCCGTACTTGAGCCCCCTACTATTCTCGAGTGTTCACATATTTTTTTAACAATCTAAGGATTATTTGGGAAATTTCTGCATTCTCTTTATGACCATTATTCAATCACGTGTGCTTTTGTTCCACGAGCATTTGCATGCTTGTGAGTCATGACCAACAAAGCCTATACAACCTTAGGAAAACACTGGCATGCAAAGACCGAATGCTAATCCCCAAATATGGAGATGAGAACAAAGAGACTTTAAGTAATGTATCTGAAGATCCCCCCTAAATCAGCTTTTCTGGAAAAGCAGATTATTCTAGAGGGCTTGATGGTGATCATATCCATAGTACGAAGTAGAGATTTAAATCGTCGATTTAAATAGATATTTAAATCCTTTAAATCATAGAGATTTAAATAATGTAAAATAAAAATCCAGGTTTTATTCACTCTTAGATTACTATCTTTTACATTTTCACCTAGAGTGCATGCAATAGAAGTTAAATACCCTTTTACATCCATGGTACAAAAACACATACATTATGTAAAGAACAATCCATCTATCTATCTTGAATCAATCAATCATAGATCTTGATATATTCATCTAATATCTACCTCTCTAGCTATTTGTTTATTTATACTATCTACTAGCTTAACTAGTACCTTCCCACTTACCCATTCATCCATCCATCTATGTATCGATCTATCTAAAACTTCTCATCAACCTTTCTTTTTTTTTATCCATCTATGTCTTCCTATCAATGGTCTACTATCTATCTCTATGTATTTACATAAGAATCCACATGCCTAACTAATATACCTACCATTGTTTGACTCAAGAATACAATACATTTTATTTATCCTTTATTATGGAATACAAGAATACAACATAAAATGAAGTATTTTAAGGGGGAAAAAAACGAGAATCATTTAAATTTTGAAAAGACATTACTCCCACAACTATGTTTTACTATCTATCTCTTTATATGTATTTATATAAGACTACATATTTTAAGTAGTTTATCTATCACTACGCAACTCAAGAGCACAAGAAACTCTATCTAGGTTTAAAAGATCTGATTAGTTTATCCACCTTTATTGAGTGCAAAAATACAATAACAAAATAAAGGTTTTATTTTTTTTTTACCCCAAAATCTTGATAGAAATTGTTCCCTAAGATTTTAATCATTAGAGAAATTTAAAAGGTTTTTATTTTGAAAAAATCATGAGATTTTTTCAACTATGCTCATATCTCCCTAAACGAGGACCTAATGCCAATGCAAATCAAGCATTGTTAGTCACGCATGCCATTGGCATTCTTTTGGAAATCTCTGTGTTCTCTTTGTGTCCATTCTTCACTCAAGTGCACTTTTAGTCCTAAACATAGTTGCTATTCGTACGCGTACGAACCCGTTCGTACGTATTTTCAGACCCGTACGTACCCGTACGTAATCATACGAATTCGTACGAAAAATTTTAATATCGAGGCTTTTTAGGTTTTTATGCCGCGAACGGCTCATTCGGGCCATTGTTCTAACTTGTTAGAAGCTTGCAAGAGGGGCGCAAGTGCTCTCATTTTCAAGCTTTGAAGTGCTCTCATTTTCAGCCCTTTCTAAGCACAATGGTGAGAGACAAGCATGAGGCTTTTGATCTCCATTGTGTTGGGGTGGAGAAAGACACAAAGAAGTCCAATTCCCATCATTGGACTTGCAAATATTGTGGCAAGCGATACACAAGCGGGGCCACAAGGCTACTTCAACACATAAGCAAGCTTGGAGGGCAAGTGGCCGCATGCAAGGAAATTCCCGATCATATTGCATCCGAGATTAGGCAAAAAATGATGGGATCTCCTAGCACATTACCTACATCGGTAAGAGGATATGCAAGCCAGTCTTCTCGTGCAACGGTCTCTACTTCTTCACATGAAGAGGAGTCACATTTTCATGACTCAAATGTTGGTTCATCCTCCCAATCACCATTACAAAGGGAGTCACAATCAATGAGGCAAAGTGGATTAGGGCAAGCTCCCGGGCATGTAAGGTCCTCTCTCACATGGATCAAAGAGAAACAAAAGATAGCCGACATAGAGATTGCAAGAACGGTAATTATGGAAAATCTCTCATTTAATCTTCTTAATTCAAACCAATGGAAGACTATGGTGAAAGCAATTAGTGAAGTGGGTCCATGCCAAGGATGGAGTGGACCTAGCTACTCCGATATGAGGACAACCAAGATTGATGAGGAGAAGAAAAGAATAGATCTCTCACTTGCCCCTATGCGTGAGAAATGGTTTAGGTATGGATGCACTATCCTCTCGGATGGATGGAGAGAGAGAAAAAATAGAGGCATAATTAATATTCTTGTGTCATGCCCTATTGGTACTTTTTTCCTACGTGCCGTTGAGGTTGGAAAGAAGGGAAAGAAGACAACCGGAGTGTTCATCTATCGGCATATCAAGAAGGCCATTGAAGAAGTAAGTTTTAAATTTTTATTTTATTTTAATTTCATTTTGATATTTTGACACTAATTTATGGATTTTATGCATAGGTGGGTTCATCAAATGTAGTGCAAGTTGTCACCGATAATGCAAGCAATTGTAGGCATATGGGGCAGCTTTTGGAGGGTGAGTATCCACATATTGTGTGGACTCCATGTGCAACTCATTGTCTTGATTTGCTCATGGAGGATATTGGAAAGCTAACATGGGTGAAAGCTTGCACACTACAAGCCTCGAACATAGTTACATTTTTCACACAAAAAGTGAAAGTGTTGGCTATGTTTAGAGAGCATAGCAAGCTTGAAATAAAGAAGCCCGCCACCACACGCTTTGCATACATGTGGATTGTCCTTTCAAGGTTGCTTGAAGTGAAAGTGCCTCTACGACAAACGGTGGTATCTACCTTTTGGATCGAGTGGGACGAGAGCACATCGGAGGAGTCAAAAAGCATGCAAAGGTTATGTTTGGATGAGAGCTTTTGGGATGGTGTGAGAGCTATTTTAGGTGTCATCACACCTATCTACAAAGCTCTACGCATGACGGATTGTGAAGGTGCTACTCTCGGTCTTCTCATCCATATCATGAGAAGAGCTATGCAAGAGATAAGGGAATGCACTCTTGTCACCGAGGAGCAAAGAGATGAAGTACTTGAGGTAAGATATTTTGATGTGTGTGTGTGTGTGTGTGTGTGTTTTTTTTTTGTGTGTGTGTGTGTGTGTGTGTGTGTGTGTTTTTGTGTGTGTGTGTGTGTGTGTGTGTGTGTGTGTGTGTGTGTTTGTGTGTGTGTGTGTGTGTGTGTGTGTGTGTGTGTGTGTGTGTGTGTGTGTGTTTGTGTGTGTGTGTGTGTGTGTGTGTGTGTGTGTGTGTGTGTGTGTGTTTTTGTGTGTGTGTGTGTGTGTGTGTGTGTGTGTGTGTGTGTGTGTGTGTGTGTGTTATAATTTTCATCTCATAATTCATTCATATTATTAAATTTTAATATTTAACCCTCTTTCTTTTTTTTTAGGCAACAATGAGAAGATGGACATGGATGCATCGGCCTATCCATGGGTTTGCAGGTTTATTGCATCCGGCATTCAAAAGCACCCGATTATATGATGATGTGGAGTTATTATCGGATCGTCTTCAATATATGTCACGTGTAGTTGCCACACATCTACATAATGACATGTTGGAGCAAATTAATTGTTATATGGATGAGAGGGGAAATCTTGCCTTTCTTTTTCCTACATGTTGGGATAGAGAATCAATGGTAAAACCACTCTTTTGGTGGCAAAATTTTGGTTTTGCATTCACTACATTATTCACATATGCTCTTAAAGTGTTATCTCAAGATTGCTCATCCGGTGCATGTGAGAGAAATTGGAGTGCTTTCTCTCTCATCCACACAAAGGTGAGGAATAGACTTAGTCCTCATCAAATGGAAAAGTTAATATATTGTCGTACAAATCTTAAGATGCTACAAAATATCCCTAACATGGAGACTCTCAAACAAGTAAGTAGCTTTATCATTTGCTGCTTGCATAAAATTTCAGCTTTCAATGTTGTAGGCTTCCATGTTATGCTAATTCATGTTTTGATTCTCTTTTTTGTTTAGGTGAATGTGGACAAATTTTGGCCTTCCGTGAAAGACACTCCTCTTCCATCACATGATGTGCCTCAAGATGAGGAAGAGCTTCTTTTTTATTCTCTTTTTTGTTTAGGTGAATGTGGACAAATTTTGGCCTTCCGTGAAAGACACTCCTCTTCCATCACATGATGTGCCTCAAGATGAGGAAGAGCTTCTTTTTTATTCTCTTTTTTGTTTAGGTGAATGTGGACAAATTTTGGCCTTCCGTGAAAGACACTCTCCTCTTCCATCACATGATGTGCCTCAAGATGAGGAAGAGCTTCTTTTTGCCGATCTATATAGAGAGCTTTGCTCTATAGATGTGAGGCAAACAAGGGGCCATAGCAGAGGAAGGGTCAGAGGAGTCCGTGGTCGCGGGAAGGGATTGATTATCCGGCGTGCATCAACCACTTCACACGGGGATGGAGCTAGCACTAGTCGAGCACCGGCTAGTACATACACGAGGAGGCAGAGGAGTACATTATCATCGCTGCAGCAGCTTCCACTATCCCCGCGTTTTGATGATGAGGGGAACCTTATCAGTGATCCTCCCACACCACCATCATCTACTTATGAGATGACATCATCGGATTCTCTTGATGAGAATTCTCATGATAGTGATATTGATGAGATGGATGATGAGTGATTGATGTCACTTTATTGACACTTTATTGACATTGGACATTATGATGATTGATGATGTTTTTCATTGGCTTTTAGTTTTTTAATATTTACTATTCATCACTCTAGACTTGTGACTTATCATCTTGTTATTTCATGTATTCTTGGTGATGATTCATGAATCACGATGATCATGTTTGAAACTTTGATATGATTTGAAGCTAGATTTATCATTTTGGTATGATGGTATCATGTAGAATCTAGATGTATGTAGTATGTACATGTGTCATGAATGAAGTTTGAAAATTGATAGCATGATTTTTGTTTTTAACATAAATCATAAATGATAGTACTAACTTCTAAGTTCTAAGTTTTAACTTCTAAGTAGATATTGATATATCCAATTCCCCGATATGACGACAATATCCCACATGATTAAATATAGCTAAATGAAGTTTTTTACCTTTATTTTGATGTATGTTATTCATAAACATGATGTTTATCATCTCAAATATAAAATATATTATTTTCAGCCAAAAAAAAAATCGTACCTTATGAACGTACGAATATCGTACGGGAAGCCCCAAATCTTAGGGTACGTACGTAGTACCGTACTAATACGTACGGTACGAACCGTACGGATCGTACCTTACTAACTATGGTCCTAAACTAAGGGTCATGGGCATTTGTTGTAGTTGCTATATATATCTTCATAAATTCAAAGTTATCCAAACTTACGAACCCAAGATAGAGAACACAAACACACACACACACACACACACAAGGAAAAACAACAACAAAAGCAAGAGACTACACAAAAAAGATCAATATAAGACATGAAAAATACAAACAAGAAAGAAAACCAATGCAACATGAACCACACTAAAAACTAAAAAACCAATATTTAAATTTAAAAATATAAATATACTAAAATATATATATATATATATATATATATATATATATATATATATATATATATATATATATATATATATATATATATATATGCATCTGTACATGCACATATGTACATACGTATGTATGTGCATACATGTGTGCATGCATATATCTTCATAAGTTCAGAGTCATCCAAACTTGGGAACTCAAGATAATGAACACAAACATAAATACACAAAAACAAAAACCAACCACAATAACTCAAAAACGAAGAAAAGAATAAGAGACAAATCATAAAGAATACATACAGATACAAAAGAAAAATCAAAAATGAAAAATATGAAACAAAAATACATAACTAAATAAATGATTAAACAAAAGGTATCAATGTATCCATGATGTGTTTATGTATGTTGCTGAAAAATCAATCAGGCAAACAACATGAAAATAAATAAAAAAATACACAGGATAATTAAAAAATGACTTGAATAATGTGTCCTAATCAGCCTGATCATCTTTTGGTCCTTCAAAAATCTGAACTGAAAACAAACAAAAACAAGACTACCTCAGGCTGCTCATCTGATAATCGAAAATTCATAGATAGTTAAAGAATGATTTGATACTGTGTCCTAGTCAGTCTCCTCATCTGATAATCTTTCAAAGAAACTGAACCGAAAACAAAGAAAGACAAGTCCGCATTTTAATCTTCTCTAGATAATAGAAAAATCATCTTCACAAAAACAGACTTCTTTTTCTAAGTGTATACTTACAACACTTGTCATGTACAGAGCTAAAGCACCATCATCCTGACATGCACTTTTTCCACAAAGAAGATTTTGGAACAGGAAAGTTGAAATCTGTTCTTACTTCATCAGTTGTGTGGCTTCGGCAAAAATGTAAGGCTCTATGGCACAAGACTGTGCTTTAATCATGGGGGTCATTGAAGATAAAATTCTCTCTTCAGTTAGAGTGGATTTGGGGAAATAAACTGACTTCAAAATAACCTCTGTTGGCAAACTGTCTCTCAGTTAGCTTTCTTCCTTTTTTTTTTTTTGAGCGTACAATGAATTGGAAACACACTCACACACCCGACCTCCTGTCTCTCAGTTAACTTTCTTCCTTTTTTTTTTTTGAGCGTACAATGAATTGGAAACACACTCACACACTCGACCTCCTAAGGTAGAGGCACCCATCTTATGTCCAGCCAAGACTTGAACTTGGGACTTCTTCCCAAAGACTCAAGGTGTCAAACCACTCTCAGTTAACTTTCGGTACACTGCTCAAGATGCAAACAGTGTGAACACTGAAGTGCAAAGAAAGATTCTATACACAAATTTGTAGTCCGAAAAGATAGTTTCTTTGTTGATAGTAGATATACTTGCCTTGTGTAATTGTTGCATTAAAAAACAGAAAGGAAAAAGAGGGAGTTTGAACATCATGATTATAACTCCGAAAAGAATAAGGCATACTTAAATATTAATCATCTGATATTACTGATCTAGTTTTGTATTTCATGAGATATGTGAAGTCATGAGTCAGCAGAGTTCGTGGACCCTCCTTTTGAAAAAGACCAGACTGGACACGCATAACATTTGTTTTCTCTTTTTCCCAGAGAAGGGAGGACGCGGGCCGGGGAGAGGGGGGGGGGGGGGGACACAGAGAGAGAGAGAGAGAGAGAGAGAGAGAGAGGGGGGGGGGACAGCGAGAGAGAGAGAGAGAGAGAGAGGGGGGACAGAGAGAGAGAGAGGAGGGGGACAGAGAGAGAGAGAGAGGGACAGAGAGAGAGTCTTTTGGTTGGGGGGGGGGGGGAGAGAGAGAGAGAGAGAGAGAGAGAGAGAGAGAGAGAGAGAGAGAGAGAGAGAGAGAAGTGGGGGGGTACCTCATCAAGCTTCTCCCAAACTATATCTGGCTGGTTCATGTATCCTTGGTCCGTCATAAGCATATAGATTTCCCCTTTGTACTGCACCATATCCAAAGATCATTCAGATCACATCAAACATGAATAGACTCAGGAAATTTCAGAACCCACAATAGTTGCAGCAGTAATGTAACACAGTATTAGACCTTGAACATTGTACTGAAATGGTTGTTCCTGAAGAAAACACACAGCTCTCGCTCTTTCAATCCTTCTTGTAGACAAAACAGCCTGAAATAAGAAGATCATTCCTTGAGACACTAATATAGAATAAAAGAGGGCCAATATTCTCCAGTGACACATTCACATGACACATACCCATAATAAGTGAGCTGGGTTGCATTGTTCTTCAAGAAATTATTGATGATAGCACCTAAAATTTCAATTGTGTCAAAAAACAAAAAAGTTTGTTCAGCCAGAAAAGGAAAGCCAGAATCGTTCATAATATCTTCTGATACAAAATAGAAACCCACAGATAAATGATATTATATATATGAGAGAGAGAGGAAATATGAAGAATCACATGAGACAAACGACAAAATTTCTATTAACACGCACGACATAACTCAGAGATCTCTTCTTCAGTGCCATTATTCCTGTATCCTCCACTACACTAGAATGAATTGTCCTGCATTTGATGTTCCTATCTGTATCCCTACATACGAGTGTTTGAGCATTCAAGGGTGCACAATAACATTAGATCTCTACCCATATAAAAATTTATGTGCATGCATGAACAGATTTTGCAGTATGCACACATGTACAAACCCATTTACAGGCTATACATATATGCATGCTCGAATGGACGTGTGTGTGTGTGTGTGTGTGTGTGTGTGTGTGTGTGTGTGTGTGTGTGTGTGTGTGTGTGTGTGTGTGTGTGCGCGCGCGTGCGCGCGCATGCGTGAGAGAGAGAGAGAGAGATAGAGAGAGAGAGAGAGAGAGAGAGAGAGAGAGAGAGAGAGCTATACAAACCATCAAAGTGCTAGATATAAAGAACAAATCCTTCTCCATGATAATAAAATAGAACACAAGCTTACTGTAATGCTTCCTGTGGTGTATTTCATATAATATCCTACCTTGTCATAGACATTAAAACAAACTCACTCAAAATAGCTTTCAAAAATCGAAGTCTATCAATGTAGCCATCAAATATAAATAAGCTTTGTGCATCCTAGGGGCCAGAGCTATAGTATCAACCTCAAAGACACTTTCTTTTCCATACTCTTGCCAAGGGCCAAATTTTTGTCAATCTTGTCACCATGCTCAAGAAGCCACTAACATCTTCAGAATTGTATCCATAGTTCTATCCAACGGAATCTGACTTCTAACTTACGACATGAAACTATCTTTAGAAGGTCCATCAATTAGTTTTATATGGTTTCATATGCATAGTTTTTTTTCGGGGGGGGGAGGGGGGGGGGGAGGGGGGGGGGGGGGGGGGGGGAACCCCAGATTTTTATCCCAAATACAAAATGTTTAGCATGTTAGGACGTCCTAAACATTCTAATATGTTTTTAATTCACTTGTTAAGCATTTTCTTCCGATGGAAGAGTTTGTTATGCATTATCTTCCTTAGTTTCACATGCAAGCATAGTACAAAAAGATCGACGTTTTTTAAATAAAAAATCGTTTTTTAAATCGTTGAAACGATTTTTTACGATTTTTATGAAGGTTTTTTTCGAAAAAAATTGTTTTCAGCAAAATACCTTGCACCATCTATTTTCGAATTCGCTTCAGCCTTCCACCTTCGTGAATAGTTTCTGGTTTTCTCTTACATACTCATCTTGAGAGCTTGCATTAAGAAGAAGTTAGAACATAAGGTGAGCATTAGAGCACTCAGCTATGGAGCACGACCAGCCCCTTGCAAGCTCCTTTGGAATTCAGCCTTCTCTATTTTCCCTTTGCTTCAACCTTCCCTATTTGCCCCTTTCGTCAAACTTCAATTTGACACTATTTGCCCCTTGCCACTTGCCGTATAGAGTCTAGATGAGTAGAAAGTAGTGTGGTCACTAGGCATTACAGACTATTAGGTGATTTTATATGTTATTCATGTCAAGTATATCAAAAAGGTGTTAAATATGCATTGGTACATAGCTTTATGTTTCAAAAAATAAAAATCTCTCAAAATGAATAAAAACCCCGATTTTTATTTTGGATTTTATAAAAATCTACGATTTAAACGATTCAAATCTCGATTTAAACGATTCAAATCTCGTTTTTAATCCTCTCCTTGTACTATGCACGCAGGTTGCGTTTGGAGATCCTCATCTTCCATGCGCACACAGACACCCAATTGACACCCTTGAGCACCTTTGTGCACCCTTGAGTGTTCAGCCTTTATACTTCAGCCTTCAAATGTCAGCCCTCAATAAAGTTTAGAACAAGATTGGTCACATAGAGAGAGAGAGAGAGACATCAACTTGTTTTCACTTTCCATTAGCTTCAGCCCTCCATTAGCTTTCATCAAGGATAGAACTCACGATCTCATCCATGACCAGGTGAAACTAATAGCTCCACCTCTTGGCAATGCAATTAGTGCATGGGCATTTATGATGGTTCAGCACCACCATGAAAGTTCATCTCCTAATGTTGAGAGATGGAAGTGGTTTATGTGTTTTTAGCACTAGACAGTTAAAGATTGCTTTAACTTATGTGTTTTTAGCACTAGATACGTAAAGGAGTGCTAGATAGACATTATTTGAATTTCTTTTTTCAATTTACAAAGAACTACAATACTCAGTTTCTTTCCCCTTTCTTTAGTACTCTATGTATTAAACGTTTAAAAACCCTTTCTTTACTTTTTTTTTTAACTCTCTTTGTACTATGCTAACATGGAACCTAAAATTCTGACCTTTGGACTCATTTGTTATTAATTCCTCATATGAGGCACTTTGTCTCTTGGCTCTTAGATGAGTCACCCATACACCTGGATAGTGTGGATTTGGTGGAATGGGAGGACAACCCTTCAGATGATGGCCACCAATATAACTGCAAGCTCCCAAGCTCAATGGTGGATCATTGTGACCCTTACGGTTCAGGCTTGGAAGTGAGACTAATGTATGCATTTTATGTTTGTGTATGCGCCTTATTTTGGTCTTGTTAGTAGGGAGGATCCTCCCAAGGCCCTCACAACATCCCTCATCTCCGTCCTTGAAATGAGGGAGGCATTTTATTTTATTTTTTATGTGTCAGTGTAGTTTACTAATAGTTAAAATAAATATTACCGAGAGGTAAAAGACAATATGTCGAGGCGAATGAAAAAACATTATATATATTAATGCAAAACGAGCGGTCTATGCCAAGCTCAGCACAACAACTTGAGAAGATGCTAGACTTGGGATTTCAAGAGCATGAAAGAGTAAGTAAGAAGATAAACAAAGATAGTGATACAAGGCCCTAGTGCAAAACTACATATACATACATTGTGTACTACATGATGCTCTTCTTGTAGGAATTTTTGGATTCAGACATCATTGAAATTCTAATTTGTATATTTTTTAGGTTTCTTTATATCATTCATTGTACATATTCATCAACATTTTGATTATTTCAGGTTACAATACCAAGACCACATGAAAAGCACTTAAAAGTGACATGAAAAGTGTCATAATCCTATCAAGCCACATCACTTAGATTCAAGGGCTGAAGCGAAGTCATGTTTACACTAAAAAGAAGAACATGTATCTAATAATAGCCATATCATAAAAATCGAAAGCTAAGATAGTTTTTGCGTAATTCCAAAAACAAACAAAAGCTGAGATAGCTTTTTCGTGGGAGTTTCTCACCACACAATTATTTGCCTATATTAGGACAAGTCTCGAGGCACGTGACATAATGTATTATCATTACATATGCCCACTTGAATTGCTTGGAGCTTTTGGAGGTGGAGTCACCTACTCTTGGAGGTGGCGGAGGTGTTGGAGAAGTGTATCGTTATACACTTCGAGAGGTCTCTCATACTCTTTTGCAAAAGGAAAAGGTAATGGCAAAAACAATAAGAGTAGCTCTAAACCGAAAAGTTGGGCATACTCAACTTATGGGCATCATCGTACTTTCTTTGGTTGGAAGCATATTGTCCATAAGTTGGTTTGAATCATATGTGTAGATTTTAGTTTCTGCTTTTGATGCATAGAGTTAAAATAATAATTTTATTTGAGATGAAAATGCTTTTTCTAAGTGAATTTGAGTTTCATACTATGTGCTCTATGTTCCAAGGAATGTGTATAATTTTTCCTTTCATACAGTAGATTTTTTATTTCAATAAAAATCACAAATTTGATTTGACATAAACTTGATTACAACTCATGTGGCTAGAATAATGATGTAGCTAGCATCGAACCCTTCTTTCACTTGGACATAAATCTTTGAAGCTTGTTGACTCACTTGAATCCACCATGTGATCTAGAAGAACTCCCTTTTCACACCCTTGAAGCAAAAGTATCTCCCTTTGTATGGTTGAAGAGGTTGAGAGGGAAGAACTTCTTTCTTCAAGATGAATGGCAAGAGAATGCAAAGAAGATTCAAAGCTTGGGCAAAAGAGAGTGGAATTAGGCTTGAAATAGGCTATAGTAAGGCATAGAAAGCATCCCCGTTTGCATGAAGACGAACAAGCTCTCTATTAAATCTTCACTTTAACCAAGTAGATGATGTTCAAGAGCATATGAATGCTCTCAGCTTCGAAAATGTGCACAAATTATACTAAAGTATAATTTGCGCTCGTATCAGAGGCTCCAGTAGATGCATGACGCGCGATGGGTTAGAAGGGGGAGATGTGTGCGTTCTTATCCCACGTGGGTAGAAAATGGTCCGAAAGAGCCTACATAGGGTTGAGCTTCTTCTTGTTCTCATCACCACAAGAGGGAGAGCTTGAATAGAGCTCCTCCATCTCTTTCTCCTGAGCGGGCAGCGCCTTGGGATCGTGGGCAGCATCGATGGAAGCGCAACGGGTCCGAGTCTCCACTTGGGCGGCTCCTAAATGATGCCTTCACATCTCTCCCTCAAGGGGGAGGTCACCCAACTTTGCCCGAGCCTTTGTGCCACGAGAGGCTCACCTATGGTCGCCAATTGGCAATAATGCATGAGAGCAACACAGGGATCACCAAAAAAAGCTCCAATACCAATGTGATGTCAATATTACGATCAACACCTAGAATGAATGCTCTTTTCCTCCCACATATATATAGCCTCCTTCAAGGAGTGGTTAAACTGGCAAGTGGCTACATGTCTTCCATGTGTCCAAGTTCTCTCGAGTGCACTCAAGTGGTTGGCCAATAATGTGTCCCAATACACTTAAATAACTCAAGTGAAATTCTAGAAGGCTTGAGAGTTATTGGGCAAAATCTTCTTCCACACTCCTTGTTGGATTTAAACCCAAGACGACTCCTTCTCGTCCTTGAATCTTAACCACTAGACTAATTAACTTACTTGGTTTTACTCTTGAGAACCCAATGCTTAACTTACAACAAAGCCACTTTATAACAATGGGCAGACTCAAGTCATAATGAAGCCTAGCACAAAATGAAAACAAAGAGTAGGAACAATTACAAAAAATGGATCGCTGATAGGGTATGCACACATATGAACTAGTCGCAAATTCACTTACTTGGTTTTACTCTTGAGAACCCAATGCTTAACTTACAACAAAGCCACTTTATAACAATGGGCAGACTCGGACGAAGAATCCAAGTAAACCCAAATTCACCCTCCAATGAAAGTGCAACTATAAGCTCATGGTAGTCAACCACAAGACTATATAGCAAATAGGGTCCATTTTGCATAGTATCGACTCAATACTACCACTCCATTATACACATTACATACATACATACATACATACATACATACATACATACATACATACGTACATACATACACACACACACACAAATATATATATATATATATATATATATATATATATATATATATATAGAGAGAGAGAGAGAGAGAGAGAGATTAGAGTAGAGGCGGGAGAGATTCTTAAAATGTAGAAGAATGACCAAGTACATATTTGTACAGCTATTCTAGTCAGAGTAAACATATTCATAATAAACTCTATATGTATTTATCATATTATAATGAGAAGTAGCATGATCAAATCACAACGTAACTATAGCCAAATTTACAATCACAGTGGGAAATAATGGAATGGTAATGTAGATAGAAAGAAGCATTCTTGGGTCACACTTTGCATATACAATATTCAAAACTGCATGTTTATGCACAAGTTTCGATGCTAAATATACACATTGAATTGGGTGGACCTAGGAACTCAATCAAATGCTTAAGAATAAGACATCATATTAATCATGTATATGCTTACTGGACTAGCACATGGTTGCTGACTATATGCAGCTGTAACAAAAGTACCAACACATCACACATCCCTCTCACACTCACACACTCACTTGGTATTGAAAAGATTACATGTCATCCATAGCAACATCTCTCATGACATCTACAATCTTGACAGCTTAAGCTTGAATTCGAAGCAACACATAGCATCTGTCTTTATTGAGAGAGAGAGAGAGAGGGAGAAAGAGAGACTGTGTGTGTTTTCTTTTCTTTTTTTTTTTTGGTTAGGGTGGGAAGGGGGGAGAGGGCGTAAATTTTTTATTTTTTATTTTTTATTTTTTGTGGTGTGTGTGTGTGTGTGTGTGTGTGTGTGTGTGTGTGTGTGTGTGTGTGTGTGTGTGTGTGAGAGAGAGAGAGAGAGAGAGAGAGAGAGAGAGAGAGAGAGTGTGAGGGGTAGGGAGAAGAGGAAGGGGAGAAGGAAAAAAAAAAAAGGAGGGGGGGGGGGGGGGGGGGGGGGGGGGGGGGGGGGTTTGGGGTTTATACATGTGGGTGTGCATCCGATTTGGATGGATGAGGTATCTATTCAAACTATGTGATTAAATATGCAACATAGCAGCACAACTTTTGACAGAGACTTATACCTTCTTCTTCAATACCTATATGGCCTGGACATTCTGCTGGATTGGTTTCTCCATCATACAAGGGTTCCCTGATTTCAGAGGTAGATGCTGTAAGAGCCATCTGTGTCTCCCCTTCATTCAAGTGCTCTGAATTTTCTGCCAATGAGCTTGAAGATGGGCTTAAATCTGAATTCTTTTCTGATGATCTCATGGCAGATGCTAGGTTTATGTGATCAACTAGATCATCTTGAACCACATTAATGTTTTGATCAGACAAGGCATTCTTATCCGCATCTCCTTGACTCTTCACAGAATCTGCTAATGCTTCCAGTGGTGGAATCCTTTCTTGAAGCTCAACAGCAGGAGCTTCATCTTTTTCCAAGCTTGACTTGGTTGACTCATCTTCTGTAGTTGAAGCTTTCAAGTCCAAGTCTCGTTCAATATCTTTGCTGTCCTCATCATCCTTTACATTATTTCTTATATCTGGAACCAATTTAGTGCATTCAATGGTTCCAGAAGATCTAGAATTATCTTCTGAAGCTTTAAGATTATTCTCAGGAGGAACCAGATACCAATCTTCTTTACCGTTCTTCACTCCATGGTTACCGTATTCAATGGCCGAAGTCGATATGCTAGGTTCAGAATTCACTGAACCTACCAAGTTCATTTGATCTAATGATTCCTCCGGCTTCTTTTCAGAATCTGAAACAACCTCCGCACTTGAAAGTTTCAATGCTTCTAAGAGCTGGGCATTCTCTTCTGCATCGCCTTTCCGTAGAGGAGCAGCATCGGCATCATCATCACTCTCCAGTCTGGAATCTTTTTGCTGGACATCATGACGCACACCAGCTTGTTGCTGCATGTAATGTTCCGTCTTGGCAGTATCCTCATCTTCAGAAGCATTAATGTTTGCCTGTACAGCCTGAGATGGGGAAGGAACATGCAAACCAGGAGCATCTGCAGGTATAGCCATCTGCACATCTGCTTTTGTTGCTTGTAAACTGACAAGCTTTTCAACTAAGGTGTTATATGAATGAGGAGCAAGAACTGCACTAGTTACCTCATCCTGAACAATGAAAAGATAAACATGCATCAGTTTGACCTAACGTATGCGTGAAGAAAACATTCATAGATGAATCATTCAAATAAAAAACACAAGCATTGGTCGAAATAACCTGTGGATCAGGTAACCATCCATGCACAAGCCCAATATCCAAAAGATCAAAGACGGCGCATTCCGGTGTGAATTCAAAATCATGGATACTGCAGAAAGAAAGAACAATGGTTAAAAGCGCATACAATAAAAAGGGAGGCAGAGTACATTCTTCATTCTTGCATAAAACATACTAAGTTACGATAAGATGGAGATTCATTAAGCAGAACATGCAAATGCTTAAGCGCATACAATGAAAAGGGGGCAGAGTACATTCTTCATTCTTGCATAAAACATACTAAGTTACGATAAGATGGAGATTCATTCAGCAGAACATGCAAATGCTTAAGAGTTCAAAATATTATACTAACAAAAAATCTGGCATGCCTACAATGTAGATATTTCAATCGCGGATTCGAATCAGGATTCAACCACTTAAATCATAGAGAATTGTTTAGTCCAAAATAAAAAGCAGACTTTTATTGCACCCATATGTTTTTTTCTTCACTATTTCGCCTAGAGTATCGCAATATGAAGTAAATACACACATACATCCATGACACAAATTTAAGCCTAAGCCTAGTAGGAGAGTAGACACAAGGTGAACTCCCCCCCAAAGCAAAGGGGGAGAAAAAATTCCATAAAAGCCAATATATCTATCTAGCTTGCATCAATTGATGATAGATCTTGAATTTTTCCACCTACCAAAACTATGTGTCTACCTACCTATCTATCCATTTATTATCCATCAACCAAATTAGCAACCTACCTACTTATCGACCCACCCATCTATTAGCACCCCCCAAAACAAAGATGAAACCCCGCCCCCCCCAAAAAAAAGCAAAGGGGGAGAAAAAAATCCATAAAAGCCAATCTATCTATCTAGCTTGCATCAATTAATGATAGATCTTGAACTTTTCCATCTACCAAAATTATATGTCTACCTACCTATCTATCCGTTTATTACCCATCAACCAAGTTAGCAACCTACCTACTTATCGACCCACCCATCTATTCGCACCTCCAGCACTACTCCGAGATCCTCCCTACCGAACAAAACAAACACAAGCCATATCCGCAAACAAGTAAAGGGCAGACTTCACACTCACAGCCGAGCCGTTGGGTCCATCGAGACCCCTGAGCCTTGGAGATATTTTTTGTATCATTTTGGATAAGATTAGGAATAATTTCCTCTCTCTCTAGAAAAAATATATTTTTGGGTATTTTTTGCATTACATGAAAAAAATTGCATGCAAAGCAATGCATTTGAGAATGTGGCTCAAGGCACCATGCGTGACTACCTATGGGGGTCTTTGGGACAACCCTCATGGGAATGCTCCATGCCCTCAACACTTATTCTACCATACAAATAATTTCCACCAACCTTCGAGCTTCCTCTCCCCCCCCCCAAAAAAAATAATAATAATAAATTATTTCCTTCATTCATGGAAGATAATATCCTCTTTTGACAACCCCTCTTGGGAGGAGAAAAACCTCATCTCCCCTACCCCATTTTGCCTCATGCAAGGGCAACATATCTAATGAAGCTCTCTCTAAGAGCTTTACAAACACATTTCACATATTTTTTGGCTCAGAATTGAGACCATTAGAGGCATTTATTTTCCCTTGGGTCACTAGGAACTTTTAAAAATGTTCACACCTTTATTTATGACCAAGTGTCCAAGAGGCCCCATTGTCAAATAAAACTTGTTCCAAGTCTAAAAACCTTAGACTTTTGGATTTAAAACCTAGTACCAAGGCAATCCAATGCATTCGATGCAATCAGTTCGGTGCACATAAGGTAGAACCAAATGATATCCAAAGGTGAGGTGCACAAGGTGCATTGTGACATGATATCCAAAGGTGAGGTGCACAAGGTGCATTGTGGCATAATACACCTATACCCATAAGATATAATTTATACATATCTTATGACATTTACACTACAAAATTAAGATAATCAATTATCACATGTAACAAGTACAAATTATAATCAGTAATCTACATTGTATATCAAACTTTGTCATTCAGCAAATCGATACCAAATTCCAATCAATAATCATAATATGATTTCACACTCAAAATCTTTGATGGCACTCTCAACTTATAAAACATCAAGATTCAATTTGTAAAGCACAATATACTCAACGTGCAATCTCTCAACATGATAAATAGGAAACATCTCTCAATCTCTCACAAAGCCTACTATTATTTTAAAGTGTTACTCATTTATAAGAAAACATCACATAGCACCGAATGCATAAAGACCACCGCAATCAATGAACTTACGAACACAACAGTGCATAGCACTAAATCCGCCTCGATCGGTACATACGAATTCTTCTTCTCCTGCTCCTGCTCCTCCTCTTCTTCCTCCTCCCCTTCCTCCTCCTCCTCCTCCTCCTCTTCTTCCTCCTCCCCCTCCTCCTCCTCCTCCTCCTCCTCCTCTTCCTCCTCCCCCCCCTCCAAAACATGTGTGTATCCACAGTGTGTGTGAGAAAGAGAGAGAGCCGTCTTTAGAAAGCTCATCCAAAGTGTCGCCTAGTTTTCTTTGAACTCTTTGGGCTAATCCAGCTCTGTTTAGAGTCTATCTGGCATATCTCCGATTCTAATCAACTTGTTCTGTTCATCATCAGAGTGGCCATGAGTGTGTATCCACATTTGTGTCTGTGTGTGTGTGTGTATGTGTGTGTGCGTGTGTGTGTGTGTGTGAGAGAGAGAGAGAGAGAAAGAGCGAGATCAGTCTTTTGGAAAGCTCATCCAAGGTTTCACCTAGTTTCCTTTGAACTCTTTCTGGACATTTACTTTCAGTTCACAACTCAACACACCTCAAACTAGTGGAATCTCTTCCAGTTTGCAATTCAACACACTTTAAACTGAGAGTTTTCTTTTCTTTATCCCTTCAAATATTACCCAAATGAAAAACAAACACCTTAAATCTCTGTAAATAATAAAGAAGATAACAATAGACCAAATATTGAGTTCTTGATGAATAAACTGAAAAGTAATGCTCTAGAACATGATTTGGTTGCAATTTAAATTTTGACAAAATAATGATTTTGCTTTTTTTAAAGATGTGGAGAACCACCTTGGCAACAGAGCATGGAATTCATATGAAATATTATGATTGTCATGCAAACAGACAAGAAAGAATAAGTTGTTGAAGGGATACAGTCAAGAACATGCAGCCCTCAAAGCAAGGTTTAAAAGGAATTTGATAGAAAGCTTACTACACAATGTTAAATAAGGTTAACAAGATACAACTGTCCATTTTCACTCTTCTCTCTATAAGCACGCACAAAAACAGATTATGAGAGTAGATAATTTGGACCTAATAGCAGCCTGAAAAAGAGTTATAAGGACCATAGAAATGAGGAAATTATTACAAATGGGAACTCTTTGTTTGCATGATAATCAACATCTAAATGGGAGATAAGCTTCTTTTAGATATGGGTCTTACTTGCGAAAACGAACATTTACATCCAAACCAGTAACAAGATGATGCAGCAAAGCAAGTGCATCTGCAATGTTCTGTTGTTGATTCCATGTATACTCCTCATTTTTTCCCTGAAATACAACCCATGCATGAATTCCGCAATGTCGCTCTTCTTGGAAATGTAGATAGACATTGAAACGCATGATCAGAAATAATTTGTAACTTTGAGCATACATGTGACCTTACACGCGACATGACGTACCTCTATATTACTGTTGGAATCAATCAGTCTTTCGGCAACCAGAGACAACAACCTGGATGATGATACTTCACTGATATCGATACCAAGGTTTATATTATTCCGAAGAGATAAGACATTGCCTGCATAATCCAGAAATGAACCGACACCCCAACAAGAGAAAAAATCAGAAATCATTGGATAAATAAATACACCAGGCTCCAGGCAAATACCAGAGCAATGCAAATGTATCGATCCATTCATAAAGCAAATATTGTGATAATTGATATTGATATTCTACTTTCACCAGTTATTACTATGAAAATTTCATGACAAATTTTTTCGTATCCAGACCTTGTCAGACTGACTCCACACAACTTTCAACAGAGTTTTTCTCTGAATTGGTTGAAAATCATTACCTCAAAAGATCCAAGAAGAGCACAGCCGCATAGTAAAAAACAGACAAGGGGATATGGAATTTTTCTTCCTTCTTTTACTACATCAGCTGAGATAAACATATGTTTCCTTCTCTTAAATGATGAGCAAGCACCTCGTGGTAATTGAAGGCATGAAACTGTCAGTGTCACAACCTAAAACCCCCTAACTTTGTATTTCTATCCAGCCCCTTTTGATGCCCATGGCATATGCCCAATGGCACCAAATTGTGTGCAACTATATGAGCTAGTGTTACTAAGCCGCCGCTATCGCATACTCAAGCCCCTCGCGATTATCTCTGTTGTAACTTATTTTCAAGCAATAAAAGCTTCCTTCCAGCAATTTTTACACCCATTCTATGTCCCGACTCCCTTGTGAAATTGTGTGCGCTTATGGTCAAACTTCGAAAGCTGCTGTTAGACATAGATCCAAGTCGGATCATTTATCAGTGTGTGTTGGAACAAGAGCATGTGTTCCTAAGGTTCCTAGCTCGAGGGTTATCCTTAAGTTCCACCTTAGAAAGTAGGGTGAGTGTGCATGATGGCCACATGTCACACTATAGCACTCTAGAAGCTTTCTAATCTCGGAGCAAGAGGATAAATAGGATGGGAGGAGAGTAGCACACATGCCATTATTCAAGTCCTTTGGTGAGAAGTCTCTCACACTTGGTATCAGAGCATGAATTTAGGATCATGGGAGAGTAGGTTCTTTGTTCTTCTACTGATTTTGGCAACAATAGAACAGCCATGCGGATTTTTTTGTCGGTCATCGTCATCAATTGCTTTCTTAGTGTTCACTATACGGAGGCAAGGAGTTCATGGACAGTGCTCGGACTCTGCAGCAAAAAAAGTCGAAGTGGGAGCCTCCTCGAAAGAGCTATGAAGCCCCCAAAGGCCCCACGAGCGCCCAGCCATAGAAACCTCAGCCAAGACGTCCCCCCACAGGTCTATCCGACCCATGCCCATGCCCACACGCTCATGGAGTGAAGGGAGAACGAGCTCACATAGCTCTCTCTTCATCAACTTGGGAGAATAGAACATAATGCACTTCACTGATACTTACAAAAGGCACTCAGGGCTTCACACTTGGGATATGAAGATGCGTTGCACGCATGTTTGGGGAGCTTTGCTTGTGTGAGACTCCATGAGAGGAGACAAAGGAGAGGATTTCTTCACTTACTCCCTCTAAAAGGGTAGGCTAGCATACCTACCTTCACTAAATTAGTCATAACTCTCTCATTTCTCACCCAAATTGGATGATTCAACTTGGTATAGAAACTAGACTCCAAGAGCTTTCCAGTGAATGGCTTGAAGTCATAATTGGATGATTAGAAACCACATGCAAAGAGCATTTGATTCTCTGCATACTTCTTCAAGGAGAGCCATTGCCCATCCACTTAGCTCCATTGTTTTGGCCATAACCCATGGAAGGTCCAAATCAAGAAATTCAAACTACTGTAGATATAAACTTCAAGCCCCTTTTTTAGTGGTTGCATGCCATATTTTGACTATTGCAACTCTCTCTACATAAGCTTTTAGATGGCTATTGACTGACGAGAAACTCTTTTTGAGTGACTTGAATGTCCAATTATGATAATTAGGAGTTTCTAATCATATTTTGAACCATTTGGGATAGGAACTCATTAATTCTTATACCTTTGCATCATATTTTTGTTCTCAAGTACATTCATTTGGATATTTTTTGCATCAAAATTTATAATTTTGCATTGTTTCCTCTTCCAACTTTATGAAACTAACATTAAAGTTGGCAGAGAAACTAACTTTGGGAATAAGCATCAAAGTTAGTTTTGATATGAATTCGTCTATACACATGACGTTACACTAGCTTATGTTGATTCATAAAAGCATGCACAGATCTTGTTTGTGTGTTTCAAGGTCTTTTTGTAAGTATTGGAGCGAGAAAAGACATTGTTATGAGGGCATGTAGTGTCCAACAACACATATTGGAAAAGTTTTTTGTTTGCAAGTTTCTAGAGTAAAGAAAGTGGTTTGCCCACCACTAGGTTGATGTATATCATTGTATCATGGTTATTATTTTCTTCAGGCTTTATTTTCTTGGGGAAATGCTGCCAAATTTTTTGTAGCCACATGCCGTTATATGCCATGAGGGAACTAGGGAGAGATTGTGTTGCAAGAGAGAGCAAGTCTCATGGTATAACATAATTAAAAGCATGCAAAGTAATTGAAGTAGAGAAGAAGATGCATGAGTGGATGCATGCATACATAGATGGTATGATTTCTAGAAAGATGAAATGCATGATGCATTTTCTCTTTATAGAAGACCACTTCATCTATCACCAAGATGAGTTAGGGTGAGCATAAAGTATGCGATAAAAGTACCATGAATAGGCTAAGTTCTCCTTTAAAAAGTAAATGACAAAGATAAATTATCTTTCTCATTTTCATCTACGTTGGGAATGGTTGGAGGATGGAGTCCTCACAGTAACCAAGATTTCCTCCAGCAGAGCTTTTAGTTAAAGTAGCTAGATGAATGCTAGAAGCTAAGACTAAGAGAGAGAAAGGAATAAGTTTAGAACATCTAAATGTGATTGATGGCAAAGAAATACTTATCTTAAAAGATGCCATCACAGTTCATGACACTAATTCTAAGATTTTGTACTTTAGATAGCTTTTAGAGTACAAGAATAAGAGAGTAAGTGTGTGTCTAGTTGTTTGACACATAAGAAACTAATAAAAAACTCTAAAGTTAGAGCACAAGGCTTAATTTATCCATCAAGGCTTGCAAGTGAGAACCGAGGTATGAGTCCTAAGGTCTTATGATTATGTGAATCAATAGATCTTAGAGAGGACCTTAAGATACTTATAGACAAAGAATTTGAGGTGAGAGTTCCAAGGTCTTAGGATTCTATGAGTCAAGAAGATATTATAACGAGCTCTAGTGGACCCAAAAGATATATGATATTTAATGATCAAGATGAATGACTACTAAAATGCTGATAAAAGAAAAATATAAATTTGTGGATATCATAGTAAAATAGCAAATACCACATGTAAGGTATCATTGAATGAATTTCTTAGATGAAGAAAATTTTCCAAGCTAAGAATTCTAGGACTTCTAGTTAAAACCTAGAATAGAGGATAGTTCATCCTCAAAGATTCCATGATCAAGAAAGAATGCAAGTAGCATTATGATCAAAAGGAATAAAGTCAAGATTTAAAGGGAAAAGATTTAAAGCAATACATCTAGAAAGAGATGAGAATTTTCAAGTAAGAAGAATTTCCCTTTTGCAAAAAGGACAAATTGAGACGAGGGCTAGTTTTACCAAGGTCTCATGAGTTAGAAACTTAGAGGTAAGAGGTCTCAAGGTATTTTGAAACCTTGGAAGAGAACTCTAAGAACACCTACAAGTTTAGGATGCTAGCAAATTAAGTATCTAATTCATGGGTAGTTACCATAACTACATAGCTACGAGTTCTAGTGCACATTTCTATGTGTATAGGACAAAGGAGTTTATTTCACAAGTAGTATAGAATTCAGAATTGTGGAATGAAAGGGCAAATCAAGTTTGATTAGAATGCCATGGTCAGAAACTAGTAATAAGAAAGTCATGTGAGAAGTTCTTAGATTTGGAAGTTGAGACATGGACTTCAGAGTTACTAGCTTTATAAAAAGAATCATATATTGATTCCATAGCAGTATAGTACGGGCAGATGGAATGGTCCATCTATCTCTCTACCTAAGAATGAAGAATAGAGATCCTAGATGGACTAATCTTCATTAAGTAAGCAAGACAAGACTGTAGGCCAAGAACTCAAGAGAGAATGGCCAAGATATACAAAAAGGCAAGGTTTGCAAAAAGCAAATAAATCAAGGCTATAGTCTAAATTCCTAGCAAGGAGAGATAAGGTTAAATAGCAAGGCAAGGTTTGCATTTACTAGACAAGGCAAGGTTGTTCTCGGACAGGGAGTGATTATACAACAATGCGAGGTCTACAAGCAAGAAACTTAGTTCCAAAGGGAAAACAAGTTGACAAACAAGTTTGATGTTTCTAACCATAGGACATCATAAAAAGTGACCAAGTAGGTCAAAGAGAATAACGTGGTCAAGTGAACCAAAGTATATGTTTAAGTACAAAAAGGGTGAAAGTACCAAGTCTGTTGGAAGTTCACACAGAGAGGGTACACAAACCAAGTCTGCAAGCAATTATGGTATCTCTATAAGTTTAGAGCCATCATTGATGACTCTATTGAATGAGGGAAAGATGATTCTATTTCCATCTAAAGCAAACAAATCAAGTCCATTTTCCAATACAAATTGGAAAGGATAAATGGAAAGGAAAGGTTTGCAAGCAAGATATTTCAAGAAATTGGAATAGTAAACATGTTTGACAAGGACACAAGTTATTAAAAAGAATTTTTAAAGATTTATATGTGAAAGACAAAGGAAGGAATTAGGACATAAGGTCCACTACATCCTTCAACGAGACACAGTGTGTCTCAAGATTCAAAAAGAATCAAGAAAAGATTAAAAGGGATGACTTCTATTTATCAAGCAGATAGTAGAAGATGACATATCTTTAGACTACAGGTTTTTGAGAGATCACTTTTTTTAGCAAAAAGAATATAAGGAAATTTACATCTTATGTAGAGGATAGTGGAACACTCACAAGAAGGTAAGAGGTTCACACTGATTATCTTCGGATTGCATGAGATGTTCAGATTCATATCCATATACTAATATTACAGATATGATCTTTAGATAGAGTACCAAACCCACAAGATAAATAAAGATTTCGGAGGATATATTACGGGCAAATATGTAGAGGAGAAAATAGAATGGGATAGATGTACCTATAATCCATGAGGAGATAGTTCGTTCACTTCATCCTAAGATGGATTGTAGCATACATCCCATAACTCCTAGTTGCATATATGCCAAAGAACTATCCTAGACATATGTAGAAGACAAGGGAGCTATTGGCATATAGTTAGTAGGTTCACATAGAATGTCTTCAAATTACGTGTGTCTTAGGTGGAAGATCCACATAGTTTACCAAATTTGAAGCAAGGGCCAAGAATTAGCAAGGTTTGCTAAGGCCAAGGCTAGACTTCTCAGAATTTCCCATGATCAGAAAGAGGTAATACTAGATATTCTAGA
>CM035406.1:195571273-195731273 GCA_020310875.1 Ceratopteris richardii
GTAGATGCTTCCAAGTGTCAATTAAATCATGTGCGATTTTTAATAGCATGTGCAAATTGAAGTGCATATGCACAACTTAGGGTTTGATATTTGAAACTGCCAACTGTTATATATCAATAGAAAGCTCTTGAATAGTTATTCCCAAATTTGTAATAAAATTCACATGCCAATTTTGAACATTTTTACCATTTCTTTAACTATCTTTGACCACTTGTTGACTTTGTCCATTTTTGATACCTCTACTTCTCTTGTGGAAGGTTGATATTCTAACAAACTTGTATTCCCGATCTTGAATGCAAGACGACTTCTTTTGTTTTCTCTCAAACAACCTATTACCACACTGAATTGCTTGATTCATGAACTCATTCAAAGTATTCACTTTGGGCATGGTTAACATGAGGTCCTGACCATCGGCACGTAAGCCTCGTCAAAAATTGGTTGATGAAATGATCCTCATGCCATGTAAGATAACAAATGGTTTGTCTAAATTTTGACCCATAGCAGACACAAGCCTATTTCCTTGATGTAACTTCCTCGGCCTTTTTTGGCAGCCCGTAAACAATTGCTCTCTCCAAAAGAAGATATGAACACTTCTTACGGATAGGTGCAAACTGTGATAGAGTAGGGCCACATGATAGAATTCCTATCAGCCCTACGAGAAACATCATTCTTTTTTTGAAGAGCTTCACCTCTTGTAGAGGTCCCCTAAACTTTGATCTTGTCCCATCAAATTTCTCAGGCATGCTCCCTTTTGGACTTTTCTTCATATTTGATGTCATTGGGGTACTTGAAGAATATTGATCTACTATGATATGCAACTCTTGGATTTGCCTTTGAAGTTCTCTAATTACATCTTGAACATTATGGTGTTGAATTCTTTCTTGGTTTCTCATATCCCCTAAACTTGTTGCTAAATAACTTTAAGGCAAAAAAATTAATCATTCGAATCTCCATGGTGCCTAGTCTTGATGAAAGTAGTATCGCCAAAACATCAAGGGAGCATTAGATTGTGCCCTCTAAGTAGACTGCACAAGATTTCCAAAATAAACTCTTGAAACAAAAATAGTACAAGAATATACAACTGACATGAGAAGTCCCACATACTGAGACTGATAGGTATGAATAACTAGACTAAACAACATATAAGAGATCCCACAATCCAAGATCATAGGTATACGACAAGATATCAAAATTACAAGAGCTCCCTTGTTGGAGATGAACTAGATACAAGATATAACTAGAGAGGATCTCATACTAACAGATTACAAGATAACAAGATTAGATTTCTGAATACTGAACTAGATAAGACTAGAACAAGGAGCTAGACAAAATCAAGAACAGGAACTTGAAAAGTGCTTAGTTGGAGAACGCGACTCCTTGAGCTCCAAGATTGGCATTGGCAAGAATTGAGGAACTATGAGGCCAAGGCTCAAGTCATAGATCCTCATTCTTGTTAATTAATGCAATTACGAACGGACATATCCGCAATCAAAATTGAGTCCTTTGATGTCGAAACAAGAAATGTGGACAGTCGTTCTTAAAATTTCAGCACATTTTGGATGCAGTTGTGATATTAGATTTTTCAAATTCACCAATCATGAGATAAGAAAACTCACGTAAAATATAGGGTTCAAGATGGTTTTCTTAGTGTCCATGGCATCAAAGCTCATGGAGTCGAGATGGCTCACCCTCTTGTTAGAGGTGGTATGGAATGCTTCCAACAGGAAGAAGATGCGCGAGGAGCATATTCAAGATAGTGCTTAAAGAGAGAAGTAATTCTCCTTTTCTTTTCTGTGTATTCATGTTGATAGGAAGCTGAAAGGACTATTGGTCTTCCACCATGACCATGCAAGCTGCCATGGTGCCATTCCTTACCTACCATGCCCATAGGAAAATGGGTCCGGAGATCACCAAGGATCCCGCTTGAGGAAAGGAGATAAATCCTTTTTTAGTTTGGGCTTGCAAATGCTCATAACCTACAGGTATCTCTATTATTTTGTGTTCAACTCAAGAATAAGACTTCTATGGGCATGGAAGCCACCTAGAGGCATCCGAAGGCCAACCAAGAGCGCCACAAGGGTCAGCCCTTTAGGCAATCAAAGACACCCTAAGGGTGGCTATCAACCTACCCCTAAGGGCGGCCTAACACAATCCAAGGACCAACCCAAGGCCAAAGGGCGGTCAATAGGCCAACCCAAGGCCAATCAAGGGCAAGCCCTCTAGACGATTTGGGGCCTTCCCCGTGGACGAAAAGGCTTGCTAGGTGGACGGCCAAGGGGTTGCCTTGTTGACGATCAAGGGCTTGCCCTATGGACCGTCGAGGGCTTGCCCTATGGACGACTTCCGGCTTGCCATGTGGAAGGCATGGGCCCTATCTTGAGAGAGATGTTGTCCCCCTTTATGGTCAACCCCTAAGGTAGTGGCTTCCTTCCCTCATGATTGGTAGCCTTAAAAGAAGGGGGTTTATTTCCAAACTCTTCTCTTTTAGTTAAGCTCACAAAGTGAACTCTAAACAATAATAAATTTAGTGATTTGTTCCAATTTAGGAGAACTAAAATTAAAGAAAGTTTACTAACTTATTTTTGAAAAAAATTCCAAATTCGAGAGATATCGCACGAAGAGGGACTTGCTAATTACATACCATTGCCAAACCACTGCACTATCCCAAGATCTCCTTGCAAACAAGACAAAACAAAAGCCATATCCACAAACATAGAAGGGCGAACATTACTCACCTCCAAGCCATAGGGTCCACAACAACCTCCCCGCAAGCTTGGAATGTTCGGGCCCAAGGTGGTCATCCCCTCAATGGTATGGTGTCCCATGTAGGGGATTCCACCAAGGGCCAAGTAGTCCAATAGCCTCATACGAGGAAAGAATGACGAATCAGCCCAAAAGTCATATTTATAGACTCTTTTAAGGAGGTGATCGAATTCACATTGGGCATATACTCCGCACTTGGCCAAACACTTTAACTAGCAGTGCCCATCTTGATGTCCTTTGGTTTTGGGGACATATCCATTTACTAATTGCCTCTATCAAATGGAAGGGTATAAATGTACAACAAGAGGCTCATAGGACCTTTATTCCCAATAGTTTAGAATTTCCAATGGACTCATTGGAGGCGTTTGGATTTTGGACCAATTCTTCCCCATGTACGAATAAATCATACGAAGGGAGAGAGGAGAGCATAAAGACAACCTCGCACTTTGTTGTCTTTTCAAAAGACAAAATAGCACATCGTTGTCTTCATGTTATAATGCTATGTTGGCCTTGTGATCTATGAGGTGACCTTACCCTTAAGATAGCCCAAAATTTTGAGCCGATCCAAAATTGATGGGTACAAGTTATCTTCCAAAGATCATGATCCTTTATAAATCACAAGGACAGCCTAGAGGAGGGTAGCTTAAGTGTCCTATTACGCAAGATTTACCTCAAGGAATCACAATTCCAGTGTTGCACATGAGTCTCTTGGAAAATTAGTTGAGACAAGACACCTTAGGTGGAGATACGAGCCTAGCGATTTTAACAAAGGGCAGCCAACATGCTTGATTTGCCTCATGGAGTCACAATACATGTTCTACATCTGAGTTGCTTGAAAAAGTGGTTTCAATCAAGATGATTTCTTAACACCTAAGAGAAGACTCGACGCTTGGAGGATTTTACACGCGTTGTTCCACTAGAGCTTGTAATGAGTCTAGTTCTTGTGAATTTAGAAGTATCGAGCATCAATTCACTATGTAGTATAAAGTTACAATGCTTAAAAAGGGAACAACAAGACTCTTCTTAAAATGACAAAATCTATGTTAATAAACAAAAAGATTGCCACAATAACTTTTATTTACAAATGTATAAAGAACAAAATCCCCCATGCGTCTTATTACAACCAAAAAAAAAATGTTCATGCTCAACAAATATCTCATTTTTTCGTTGCATTTTCTAAAACCTCTACAATTTAGATCTTGATTTAAATTTACAATTGAAATCTCACCTTTACTATGTATCACAAGTGATGTGGATATATTCGGTTATGTATATACACTTGGAGCAATGCTATTTCATGGTGCTCTAGACTTCAACCACAAAGGCTTCCAAGGAAGCCATACGGTTAGCACACCGTGAGTTTAATTTGCCTAACACCACTACTATTCTTGTTTGTGATAGCCAAAGAGCCATATGTCTAGCAGAGAATGCCATATTCCATGCTCGCACAAAACACATTGATGTGTGGCATCATTTCATATGAGAGGTGCTTGAGGATGGCCACATCACTTCAATCAAGGTCAATACTTCACAAAATCCAACAAATGCTCTCACTAAGTGCCTATGGAAGGCAAAACTTCACTTATGTATAGAAATGGTGGAAGTTAACTTAACAAAGCCTCTTTGACCCTTTAATTGGGAGGTTGAAGAGGATACAGCCCGAAAGAGACTCCCTATGTACTTTTTTACCCTCTTAAATGAGCCCTCATACATATTTTTCTCGTTTTTTTTGGCCCACATTTAAGGGCAATAAATGCATTTACATGTTTATAGTGACTTATGGTCACTTTTGCGTCTCCGCATTTGGTCAAGTGAAGACAACCACTTAACTTAATAAGACCAAGGTCTGCTTGCTTTCATTCAAGGTGAAGGACACTTCCAAAAATTGTATGTGCATCTTCTACCCTCCATTTTTTTATTTTGTCTATCACAATTAGGCTTTAACCTAGTGGACGGTCGACCCTTTGACCAATATTTCTATAATTTTGTCGATTTTAGAGAAGAATACAAACTTCGAGGAGATTATATACCTCAGCCATCGGAGATTTATTGAAGTTCATGGCCAGCTTGGACATGATCTTGAAGATTGTGGAGTTCTTTTACTCAGAGCTAATCTTGTAGCTATCTATTTGTAACTTCAAGTATTGGAATATAATGCAAAATTTGGAGCACGGACCCTTAGATATCTCACGTGTGCTCTCTATTCTTGATGTCGTCTCTATTAAAGTACTGTTTCTATATGAATTGTGGCTTAAAAACTAACAAGTTAGTATCAGAGCAAGAAAATATAGAACTCTTAGAGAATAAAGCCATATGTAGGTAGATGACATCTTCATGGCAGATACAAATTCCGCTCAGACAAAAATTCAGCAAGGGACATCGAGTGATCAATTTTTATGAGATAGCTGACTAATATCTTGAAGAGTTGGGCTCCAAGAAGGGTGATGAACATGAACATAACAGGTTTCAGCTTTTACATCAACAACAACAATGTGTTCATATCATGCACACAAAATGGTGCATAAATTCCAGGATATTTGCTGGATTTTTCTCCTTATTTACTGGACAATTAATATTGGGTTTGGCAATCAGCTTGTGAGTGCTACTTGGAGTTAGTCAATCTTATACACGTGTTGGCAAACAATTTTTTGATGGTACAATGCAAGGAGGGGCTAGTCTTGTACATGAAGATTCTTGTACACGAAGATCAACATGTGGTGGGCATCATGTTTAGTCTTTGTGTACCTTCTTGTGCTGAATGTGTGTGTGTGTGTTTCTGTGGGTAGGTGTCGATTAGAGTATATAGTCTTGATTTGAAAGGATTGGCCAACCTTGAGAATCTCAAGGATATATTTTATATAATACATCCACCCCATTCTGTCTCAACCATCAGAGCAAGACTCCCTCCCCTTTTTTCTTCGTTTTTCTTTTTTTTTTTTTTTAGCTGTGATAAGGAATAAGAGAAAAAGAAGCAATGATGGCAAGTAAGGATAGTTTATTGCTACGTCATGGCATACAAACAGATACAACTATAAGCCCCTTCAAGAAAGAAAGGCTTTCCTTCATGCAACTCTACATGGATCCACCTTGCTTAATCTCTTACATGTCATTTTATCTCATTCTCCTTGCAAGCAAGCCTTTCACAATGATGCTCACCCTTGATAAAAGAGATATGGACACATGCACATATATGCAACAAAAAGTGGACTGTGAACCAGCTTAATTGAAGTAAGAACTGCATGAGCTATGTGACTTATCCTAAAGGCTATAGCTACAAGGGGGACATTTTCAATAGGGTATCCTAAAATTCCAAAAAGATGTGTTGCATACTACCATTATATAGAGCAACCAAGACACGACATAGTATAAAACCCAGCCTACATGGAAATCTGTTCCTCACCAGGGAAGACACAATCCCATAACAACCTTCACTCTCTCAGAGAAACCAAAAAAAAAAGTGCATAACTTTAACACTATGGATGGAAAAAGAAACAGAGAAACCAGCCCTTCTTGTTTGCGATGGAAAGGAGGTAAATAAAGAAATGCATAGATTATGTGAGTGATTAGAATATGGATACCTTGCAACTGTCTAATAGACAACAAACAAATAACAAATCCATGAATGACATTATACAATTATTGCACACATTATTCAATAAGCACATCCATTTGCAATCAATAATTTATTTGTTCATTTTTCTGACTTACAGATAGCAATCAGTGGACATGGCCCATTGTCATTCTGCAAAATTATTGGTACTGTACGATTTAAAAATTGCACTACTTTTGTTTTGTAAATGATTTCAGACTTCTGAGAATCTTGATTTCCCTCCTCGGAAGGCAACATTATTAGAATATGATAGCTGCACAAAAAAATAAGAAATTTAACAAAGTAAACCATGTTCAAAGCATTCAAAGCCAACAATCTCCACTAAAGCTATAATGATCAAATCAAATACAAAGATTGTACATTAGTCCTTCATAGGTCTCGTTTACTTTGCAAAATGAAGGGCCTTCCCATGTAACAATGAAAATTTTTTGAAAAACTAAAACATCAACGATTCTAACCGAACAAAGCCAACACACTTCAAAACCTCGGAAGCATGAAAAAACAAAAAACAAAAAGTGCTTCACTTGAATGCAGAAGTACATGAAGAGACCCCAAGCTACTTCGTTCATCCTCGCTATCTGGGTTAAACTTATGAATAGCATCTTATCCACAGGCACACCACGAAATTTGGCTTATCTGATTCCAATCCTGATCATAGGATGAATTTACAATTTTTCTCTCCATAAATAAACCCCGCAAACCCTTTGCTATAACCAGAAAAAGAATGAGATTGCTTTCAGGTTTTATTCTTTAGCATTTAAGGTTTCAAAAAACGTGATTAAATACATGAAATGCGCATTATTGAAGAAAACGGCGGTGCAGGTTTTCTGAATCGAGCAAGCGTTGTAGCAGCTAGAGATACATAAACTTCGAGCATATATGGCCTCGGTTGACATCGGAATGTGAAGATGCGAGTTAAAGCGACTCACCAACAGACAAAGAGATATACAGGACTGTTACGGATCTATCGGCCACAGAAGACGTCACAGAGACAGCTACGCAACGCCAAAATCAATGACCGCAAAGTACTCTTGCGGTCCACAGTTCGAAGAGAAGGTATGAGAACCGCCAGAGATTCTGAGCAAACGGAGAGGTTAACTGGTGAAGATGAATTGAGAAAAACCTGTCACGGTAAAAAAAGTTACTCGCTCAGCCACCGTCCAGTCTTCCGTCCATCACTTTGCTGAGAGTCAACCGAAATAATGAATTATGGAATAGGAAGGCTGGGAAATTGGAATGACGCGGTATCTCACAAAATGGAACACGCAAAAATGGCAACACCTCTACACAAGCTTAAAAAGTGTGTATAGCGTGTATACATAATTTCTCCAACACGCTCTCTTTATAAACGATCTTTTGTATATACAAAAATGATATTTTGTGTAGATGTCATCGTATCTCTCATTTGCCTTTTGTGGATAATATATCCTCTACAAACAAGCAATGCTCTATATTTATAAAGTTGTCCATTGTTAATCTCTCCTTTTTTACAAGGCTTTGATCATCTAAATTATTTCCTTGTTTTTTAATCAATTCTCTCTATCAAAAAATCGTGCATTGCTATTTTTATTATTGCCTTGTGTTTTATCGATAAGTTTAAATTGTGAAACATAGATGATGTGATGAGAGAAGGAAAGAGAGACACGTATAGAACTAATGTTCTAGTTTATAAAATTGTCGATTGCTAATCTCATAATTACAATAAAATGATTCTTCATTTTCTTTTTCACGATTGATAAGTTTGAATCAAGAATTAGAGATCAGGTGATGTCTGATGGAAAGAGGGACATAGTATAGATGTAGGCAGATGAAGTATGGGAAGTTTGAAATTGTTCATCTTTCTTATAGATTTTTATGTTGAAATTTAAAAAGTTGACTATCAAAAAACCTTTTTTAATTCAACATAATAGTGCTTTTAACATTTGATGACTTTGTAATGCAATGTAAAATTTGAAGCAACTTTTCATCTTATTGTTCCTCTCAATTTTTGTATTAATATGTGCACAATTAAGGAGGATGTTATAAATCATAAAGATTTTCATAGATAGCTGCAAGAGGCTTTATTACAAATAAAATCATTGCTATATACAAAACTAGTGGATTATTTTACCATACTTAGAGAATTTTGTTTAGCTCATCATTCTCCAATCATTTTTGTGAAATTTTGAATTTTTTCTTTTTTTTATAATTCCAGAGAACGGCCTCCTTTGTGGAATATATACTAAATGAAGGAAAAGATGAGCATTTCCATGAAAATGTTCTCAAATGTCAATATAGGTTTTAAGTGGTCTAGACTCGAAAATTTGAAAAACTATATCAAATAATTGAGCATTTATGGCCAAAAAGTAATATCCACATCATCATCGAGTTCTTTTAGAATTCTCCTAAGGTTCTTATTTTTTCATAAAATTCATAAAGTAAATATTCACTTAAGGAGACTCATATGCAAGTTTCTACATCAACATAGGGCATTATCTCCATTAGTCCCCCTAATGTTCATCATGTAATGTTTTTGGCAATTCAGTTTGTCTTTGAACTTTATTAATTTCCACCTAAGAAATTAGTAAAACGTTTTTCTTTAGAGTACAAAGAATTGGAAACACACTCACACACCAGACCTCATAAGGTAGAGGCACCCATCTTTGAGGAACTCATAATATATATCTAGCCAAGACTTGAACTCAGGACTTACTCCCAGAGACTCAAGGCATCAAACCACTAGGCTACGTGGGCTTGGACAATTTGTAAAAATATTGGACTCATGATCTTCTATATATACATACTTTTCTTCAATTAGGTGATGGTGTGATTTATTATGCTTGGTTACCACATGATAAATAAAATTATTGTCAAGATAAATGAATTTACTATGATTATAATAAGTTTTATGAAACTAATATCATAACAAAGTTAAAGAATAACTTCCCTTCGCACCTACTTCTCATGTTGCATTAAATACACTGCTTTTGGGAACCCCATGAGATGCTTTCATTTTCAAGAATAGAAACATAATCTAATGTAGATATCCTATCCACGTGACTTTCTACTTATTTTGAATCGCAAAATTCATAAAAAAAGAGATGCATATCATAATTATACAATAATCCCCCATTTTAAGTAGCAAGTACATATGTTAATATAGTATATTCACATCCAAATCATGTTGAATCAGAGATTGCATGAACTATAAAAGTACTATTTTGAAATACATAAAACTTTTTAATAGCCACATAATCAATAATCCATTTAGTAATCTAAATCAATATTTATCCTCCAAAGGTTCTACATAATTAGTTATTAGGTTGTTACTGGATCATAAGGTTAATGAATAGGCTTAAAAGTTTTAATAACACACTTCTTGGAGATATCCAGTACATGACTTTTTGGGATCATGTATTTACCTTTTTAAGTCCTGATAATCTCTATGCAAAAAAGTATCTCAATGATCCCGTAACACTCTTTGTATCATGTTCCTTATTGTGTGTGTGATGAATTTTACAATAAGTGATAATTTATTTGTGATTGAAGTAATTCCAATATGTGTGCAACATTGGTCTAGTGGGTGGATGGTAATTAAGAGCCATGAGAGTTTGTTGTGTTAAGTTTTATGGTAAGTGTTTAGCCATAATTAATTTCAATTTATCCATTATGGAGCATATTCTGGGGATTTCTAGTAGTTATAGGATACAATATGGTATAACTAGTCCTATATGTTGAATTGTGTGTAATAAACCCTGAAAATTTGGTGCCATTCGTTAGAATACAAATAATACTTTCCACAAGCATTATTCCACCTAGGATGAGAGATAAATTGAAGCGTGAAGATGAAGAATAGATGAAATCTCATTATGATGAAGAAAAACCATAAATGTATTATAGATGGTATTCAATTAATGGAGATTTTGTAGATGAGGATGGCCATATTGATATATTTCGGAAGTGATGTGTGAACACACTTGGTCTGTGCACTTTTTCCCTCTTTAGGAGGTTTTATCCCTTGGCTTGTATATATGCCTATAATCCTAGTGGGTGACTTATCTTTGTACATTCACTTGGTAATACATATTGTATTGTGTTATGCTCCAAGCTTCTTCTTCTTCCTTGTGCTATTTGTGTGCTTTTGCAAACCTCAAACTCCAACAATTGGTATGAGCATAGGTCGTTGCTTCACCTAGGGTGTTGTCTACACCCCTCTATTCATAGTCTTAGAATCATACGAAAATTGGTCATCAATTGGAGGCAATAGGAGATCAAGACATCTTTGGTTTGTGGCGTCAAAATTTTGATTTGACATTGTTTTGGCCTCTTAACATATATACAAGTTTTGGTTCTCTAGTACAAGCACCTCAAAATCTACTATAGGTTTAGTAGAGCTTGATAGGGGTGTTTTTGTTCAACTTTTTGAGATATAATCATTTTTCTACATTAGGGTTTTTAGTCATTGGCCATGGTCGAAAGCAATTATGCATTCCATATGTTGGTTGTTTGGGCTAAGTTGGATGGTAATAATTACCCATTGTGGGCATATATAATGCATCATGTATAGGTAGCAAAAGGGTTGTGGAATATTGTGCAAGGTGTTGAAAAATATCATGTTGCACCTATGAATATAGTTATTGAAGGTGATGTAGATGGCATTGAAGATGATCGCCTTCAAATTCATGTTCATGTTGCAATTCTTGTTGCACCTAGTGTAGAGCAACTTCGATGGGATAGCATAGATGCTCAAGCACATACATTGATAGCTTTGTCTATCAAATGTGCCATCATCCCTCACATTCACACCTACATAATATCACGAATGTTTGGGATATAGTTACAACGTTATACCAAGCAAGAAATGAGTCTCATGTGGCTTACGTATGAAAATACAATGAAGGAGATTCTATGTACAATTTTTTTTACAAAGATCAAAGATTCGAAGGAGTAGTTGATTTCTGCTAATGAAGTCTTGCTAGATAGTTCACTTGTGAAAATTGTTCTTAATGGCCTTCTAGATTCATATTAGAGCTTTGCTTCTACTCTTCTATTGATGATGAAAGGCAATACAAATGCCTTAATATTTGAGGAGTTAGTCTCTATTTTGTTGTAGGAAGATTAGTCTACATAGAACATGTCAACTATGTGTGTTGCACATCAATCTTTCTTAGCTAGTTCGAAGGGCAAAGGAAAATGGAGTTCATCTAATAGTAAGCAAAAATATGCTAATGCTTCACATTTGAAGAAGGAAGACAATGAAGAGAAGAAAAAAAAAACAGAAAAAATATTGCAAATAGTGTAAGGCAAATGATCATGTCATAAAGACTTATCCTAAAATGGATGCAAAAGAGGCAAAGAAGAAAGAGGAGAGAATGGTTGTTGCAAAGGCCTCTACACCGAAAACATAGTCTACTAATCTTGTTGAAAATGAAGAATGGGCATTTACTATTGTTTGCCACTATGACCCCTCTTCTCATGAGTAGTGTATGTCTGTAGTAGATTCAAAATTTTCACACTTTGATAGTGGGGCAACCAAACGTATTACCTTGCAACGTAGTTTCTTCAGTTCACTTGAACCTACCCCTTCAGGGAATATTGTCACATGTGCTAATAACTCCTCTATCCTATAATGGGAATTGGTAAGATCATTCTAACTACTACGGATCGAAATTCTTTCACATTTTAAGATGATTTATATGCTCCACATATCAAGAAAAGATTGTTGTCAAGCTCAATATTAGTCAAGATTAGTTGGTTGTCAAATTTGTTGATGACACATGTTCATGATCACTCAAATGGTTATTGCTTCCGGCATTTTATGTCATGGGTTGTATAAGCTCATACACTATGCAAAATTTGTTAATGAGTCAACATGTGCAATTCAAGATTCTCAAGCTATCTCATATGCGAAGCTTTGGCATGCACACTTTGGTCATCTGAATTTTGCTAGTTTCCTATGCTTGCAAAAATATGAAATGATGTCTACCCAATCTTGAGTCACCTTGTAAAGATGTCTATGAAGGTTGTATTTTAGGCAAAATAAAATGCTTCTCCTTCCCAAAACATGGTTCAGTTCAAGATGCTCATATGTAGACACCATCTTTGTGGGACTCCCTTTGCTTCGTGACTTTTATTAATGATTTCTTGAGGCATGCACGGGTGTATCTATTGAAAGCAAACTCCAAAGTGTTTATGCGCTTTAAAGTTTCTAGTTACGATTGAAAATCTCCCAGCATGTAAATTGGGCACCCTCCATTCTGATCGAGGGGGTGGATATATGTCTTCTGATTTTAATGCATTTCTAGCTGAGTACAGGATAAAACATCAGTGTACACTATCGTTTACACCTCAACAAAATGGAGTTGCTAAAAGAAAGAACACATCTTTCATGGAGATGGTGAGGTTTATGGTCCACATAGCTTATTGCTTGCGGTTGTTATGTGTGCAACATATGTACTTAAGAGGTATCCCACCAAAGAATTACAATTGATCACTCTATATATTGAGGCTTGGCATGGTTGCAAGTCATCTGTTGCTCATCTACATGTCATTGGTTATTTGGCATATGCATTAGTGCATGGACAACAATGCAAAAAATTGGATGATAAAGCATTGAAATGTATTTTTCTTGGGTATAGTTATGAAATAAAAGGCTATCATATGTATCATCCACAAACTTAACACATTTTGGTTAGACATGATGTTGTTTTTTTGGAGGATGCAATCCAACCATTACTTTCATGTACCAAGGAGACTTTAGTTAGCTCTAAAGATGTGTATGACATTTTGCTGCCCCTTTTTATAGGTGGATAGTCGAGTGTTGGTCCACATGAGGCAATTTCTTAGTCTTTACAAGTCCCACATGATGATGCATATCATTACATTTCTGACATAGATTTACATGATGCACTCATCGATGAGAGGATTGGCATAGAAGAGGCTAAAATTATGCCTAAATGGCTGGTGGAGACTTTGCAAGATAGCACATTAGATGCACCTTCGTCATATCATACCCATTTAGGACTCATAGTGCTTCATTTGCATTTGATTGCTATGCAATGGCTGCCTCTAGTCTTTGTGATGAGAATGAGCCTGTTTCTTTTGATGAAGCAAAAACTTTAGAAAATTGGATGGATTCTATGCGATCAGAATATGATGTTGTTATGTACAATGGTACTTGCTCTTTATGTGATTTTCCTCTAGGCAAAAAGGCCATTGAAACTTAATGGATATACAAGTTGAAACATAAGCCTAATGGAACACTTGATAGGTATAAGGCTAGGTTTTTCACCAAAGATTTTGCTCAAGATAGAGGCATTGATTATGATGAGACCTTTGCTCCCACATGCCGAATGACCACCATTTGTAGCATTTGTGCACTTGCAACTCATCATGTTTGGAATGTACATCAGTTGAACATTAAAACTCTATTTTTGAATGATGATCTACATGAAGAAGTGTATGTATTTCAGCCCCGTCATTTTGTGTGCACAAAGGGCATGAAAAAAAGTGTGCAGATTGAAGAAGGCATTATATGGTTTGAATCAAGAACCATGTGCTTGGTATGAGAAAATACATGCCTACTTGATTGCACATGGATTTGAGAACATTCCAACTAAGAGCATCTTATATGTTAAGTGTGTAGATGATGTACTTTTGATCATTGTTGTATATGTTGACCACATGGTCTTAATGAGAAACATATTACTGAATCTAAGGCTGAATTGCATGCCTCTTTTGATATGTCAGATTTGGGTCATTTTCATCGTTACTTGGGCATTCAGTTTATGCAAGTTGATGGAGGAATAGCTTTGTCTCAAGCAAAATATATTGAAACATTGTTGCAGGGTCTTGGCCTTGAAGATTGCCAACTTATTGCTACTCCTATGGAAACATGTTTATGGTTGAGTCTTCATGATGTTGGAGATGCATTTAATGTTGTTCTTTATCAACAAGTTGTTGGATGCCTGGTTTACTTATGCATCATCAGACACGATATTCAATTTATTGTCTCTTATATGAGTAGGTTTATGCATTGCCCATGTGTCAAGCATTGGTAGGTAGTTAAGTGCATCTTTTGCTATTTGAGTGGTAATTGGCTACTTGGATTGTTTTATCAGGAGGGATCTTTAGTGCTAGATTTACATGCTTCTGGGTTGGTTGTTATGACACTCGTGTGTCCACCAGTGGTTTTTACTTCATGCTTGGTAGTTCATGCATGTCTTGGTTGAGCAAGAAGCATCCTATTATGGACACTTCTAATTGTGAGGCTAAGTATAAGGCATATTTCACAATGATCATTGAGTGTGTGTGGCTCACACACCTTTTGGCTGATTTGGGATTTGGTCAGTCTTTTGCCACCACTATCTTCACTAACACTCAAACCATATTGACAATTGTGAGGAACCTTGTGTTCCATGCTCGCACAAAGCACATTGAGATGCACTATCACTATGTCATGAAGAGGTTCTTTGCTAGAGAGATCCGTTTGGCTTATGTGCCCACACATGATAATGTTGTACATATGTTCACAAAGGCTCTACATAGGGAGAAGTTTGAAGCTTTTCACAAAGTTTTGGGCTTACTTCCTTTTGTTAATTGAACTTTTTCCACATAGTTTGGCACTTCCTTATACATGAGTGCAAGCTCCTTGTTCACCGCAACACTCTCAGGGGGGAATTCATTGAGATATTTTGGTAGTTATGTGTGATAACACTTAGGACTGCCTTTTTCCCTCTTTAGGAGGTTTTTTCCCCCGTCTTGTATATATGCATATAACCCTAATGGGTGAATTAGCTTTATATATTCACTTGGTATCACATTGTGTATTGTGTTGTCATCCAAGCTTCTTCTTCTTCATTGTGTTGTTTGTGTGGTTCCACAGACCTCGAACTCCAACGGGCGAGTCTAGCCAAAACTTGAAAGATGAAAGAAAGAAGGAGAAGATGCAAAGGAAGGCTCATGAGAAGTTGGAAATAAGGGTAAACAGAAGAAACAACCATCTGATGGCCAATACACAAAGAAGAAGGAAGACTCATGAAAGAAAGAAGGAGGAGATGCAAAGGAAGGCTCATAAGAAGTTGGAAATAAGGGTAAGAAGAAGAAACATCCATCTGATGGCCAATACACTATGGTGGAACCAATTATCCATATTTTGGTGGGTTTATAACTAGGGAGAATCCAAAAACACATGTTTTATTGTTCAAAAAGTCTACTAGATTCTCGATGGATCCCCAAATAAGAGGCACAAATCAAATGTATACCCAAACTATGTTTTGAGGATAAGTGGATTCATGATTAACCAAGTATGATTATTGTAAAGTAAATGATCATATAATAAAGAACTATCCAAAACTGGCTGCAAAAGAGGTAAAGAAAAAAGAGGCTGGAATGGTTGTTGCAGAGGCCTCTACATCAAAAACAGAGTCTGCTAATCTTCTACAGAGTTTGGTATTTTGATAATGGGGAAATCAAACATATCACCTCGCACCGTAGTTTCTTCACTTCACTTGAGCTTTCCCCTATATGGAATACTATCACATGTGCCAACAACTCCTCTTATCCTCTTATGGAAGTTGGTAAGATCATTCTAACTAATGCTGATGGTAGTTCTTTTACATTCTCATATGCTTTATTTGTGCCAGGGATCAAGAAGAATCTATTATCAGTTTTAGCTTTAGCCAAGATTGGCTTGGTTGTGAAATTTCTTGATGATAGATTTATAGTTCACGATCAGTCAAATGGCAATGTTATTAATGCTTCTGGCATTTTATGTCATGGGCTGTATAAGATCATAGACTATGAAAGATATGTGAATGATTTAGCATGTGTAGTACATGATTCTCAGGCTATGTCAGATGCAAAGCTTTGGCATGCACACTTTGGTCATCTGAATTTTGCTAGTTTTCTATGCCTATAAAAATGTGAAATGGTGTCCTCTTTGCCCAAACTTGAGGCACTAGGTAAACATGTTTGTGAAGGCTATATTTTGGGCAAAATGCAACGTTCATCCTTGCCAAAGGATGGTTTAGTTTGAGCTACTCTGGAATTGCAACTTGTTCATAGTGATGTTTGTGGTCCTATGCAGACACCCTCTTTTGGAAACTATCTTTACTTTGTGACTTTCATTGCTGATTTTTCTAGGCATGCATGGGTATATCCATTGAAAGAAAAGTCTGGAGTGTTTAAGTGCTTCAAAGAGTTTTTGGTTTTGGCTAAAAATTTGTCAGCATGTAAAATGGGCACCCTCAGTTCTGATCAAGGGGGGGAATATATGTCTTGTGACTTTAATGCATTTATGGCGAGGTGTATGGTCAAGAGTCAGGCTTTACCACATAGTTTCTGGCTTGAGGCTATTATGTGTGCAACATATGTACTTAATAGATGTCCCACTAAAGCATTGCAGTTTCTGGTTGCTTGGCATATGCATTTGTGCCTAAACAACATCGTAGGAAATTAGATGATAAAGCAATAAAATGTATTTTTGTTGGGTATAGTTTTGAAAGCAAAGGCTATCGTCTGTACCATCCACAAAATAAATGCATTTTGGTTAGCCATGATGTTGTTTTTGTGGAAGATGTTATTCACCCTTTATTTTCATGTACAAAGGAGACATCTCTTATCTTCGTCTTATCTCCAAAGACATGTATGATACTTTGCTGCCTCTTTTTATAGGTGGATAATCTAGTGATGGTCCTAATGAGGCAACTTCTCAGCCTTTGTCAGTTTCATGTGATGATGCAAATCATTCCATTTTTTATGCAGATTTACATGATGCACTTGTTGATGAGAGAGTTGATATTGAGGAGGCAAAAACTATGCCAAAACGGTTGGTCCAGACTTTGCGTGACAGCAAATTAGATGCACCTGTATCATATCATACTCGTTCAGGCTCTCATAATGATTCTATTATATCAGATTGCTATGCTATGGCTGCGTCTAGTCTTTGTGATGAGAATAAGTCTGTTTCATTTGATGAAGTACAAAATTCAAAAAATTGGATGGCTACTATGCAATCTAAATATGATGCTATAATGAAGAATGGTACCTAGTCTTTATGTGACTTGCCTCCTGACAAGAAGGCCATTGGCACTAAGTGGGTATACAAGTTGAAGCGTAAGCCTGATGGAATAGTTGATAGGTATAAGGCTAGGCTTGTTACAAAGGATTATGCATAGGAAAGAGGCATTGATTTTGATGAGACCTTTGCTCCTACTTTCCAAATGACTATTGTTCGTAGCATCTGTGCACTTCTAGCTTGTCATGATTGGAACGTACATCAGTTGGACATTAAAATTGCATTTTTGAGTTGCATGAAGAAGTGTACGTTTTTCAGCCCCATGGATTTGTGCAGTAAGGGCATGAAAACCATGTGTGTAAGTTGGACATTAAAATGGTGAATTGCATGAAGAAGTGTACATTTTTCAGCCCCATGGATTTGTACAGTAAGGGCATGAAAACCATGTGTGCAAGTTGAAAAAGGCTTTATATAGTTTGAAGCAAGCACCACGTGCTTGGTACAAAAAGATAGATGCTTATCTGATTGCACATGGTTTTGAGAACAATCCAATTGAAAGCACCTTATATGTTAAGCATGCTAATGATGTGCTTCTGATCATTGTTGTGTATGTTGATGACATGTTGCTTACTGGTCCTCATGACAAGCATATTGCTGATTTTAAGGATGATTGCATGCCTCATTTGAGATGTCTGATTTGGGGCATTTGCATAATTATTTGGGCATTCAGTTTATGCAAGTTGATGGTTGAATGGCTTTGTGTCAAATGAAATATATTGACACATTATTGCAGTGTTTTGGCCTTGAAGACAGTAAACCTATTGTCACTCCTATGGGATAGGGTTATGATTGAGTCTTCATGATGCTGGAGATGCATTTGATGTTGTTCTCTATCAACATGTTGATGGATGCTTGATTTACTTATTCATTGCTCGGTCAGATATTCAGTTTGTTGTCTCACAGATGAGCAGGTTTATGCATTACCTAAGTGTCAAGCATTGGAAGGCGGTTAAGCGCATCTTTTGCTACTTGAGTGGTATCCGGCTACTTGGATTGTTTTATCCAAGGGGGGATCACTACGGCCAGATTTGCATGCTTTTTCTGACTCTGATTGGGTTGGTTGCTATGACACTCGTGTGTCCACTAGTGGTTTTTGCTTCATACTTGGTAGCTCATGCATATCTTGGTTGAGTAAGAAGTATCCTACTATGGCCACTTCCAGTTGTGAGGCTGAGTATAGGGAAGCTTTCACAACGACTGGCACATTGCCAGTTGTGAGGAACCTTGTGTTTCATGCTTGCACTAAGCACATTGAGGTGCACTTTTAGTATGTGAGGGAGAGATCAGTTTGGCATATGTGCCCACGGAGGAGGACATTGCAAAACTTTTCACAAAGACTCTGCCTTAGGAGAAGTTTGAAGCTTTGCACAAAGCTTTGGGCGTACTTTCTTTTGTGGAGTGATTCCACATGGCTTGGCACTTCCTTATACATGAGTGCCAGCTCCTTGTTCACTCCATCACTCCATGGGGGATTTATTGATATATTTAGGTAGTGATGTGTGTGAACAGACTAGGACTGCAGGGGCACTCTTTTCCCTCTTTAGGAGGCTTTTTTTCCCTCCGCTTGTATGTACGCCTATTGCCCTGATGGGTCACTTATCTTTGTACATTCTAGTGGTAATACATTCAGTATTGTGTGTTGTGCTCCAAGCTTCTTCTTCTTCCTTGTGCTATTCGCATGCTTTCATAGATATCTAAATCCAACATGCGGCACTTGGAGCTTGGTTTTCTACTATGAGGACATCATTGTGGAGCTCTCAAGAAGGAGAGCACACTGTGGTGCATCGAAATCGAAATACTTCACTGACACCTGCCCATCCACCCAAGGCTTTCTCTAAGGCTTACGACTAAGGTGGCGACCAAGGCATAGACCTTGGCATACCTTGTCATTCGAGTCATGGAAGTCACCATGGGCACTGTTGGCTGCATGTGAGGGAGGACCTCAATGGTCAAGGAAGGTGGAGGTTCCCGATGCTTCCCGGGAGGTAACCCATCCTAGTACTATTCCCCCCCGAAGCTTGCTCAACCATGGCAATCACTTGCCACTAAGCTACACTCTTGTGGTGCTTGAAGAAGGGGAAAGACTAAGGTTGACATTATCTTCAATGAGTTTTGGGTCCTCAAAGCTTCATTTTTTGTTTTCAAATCCTATTTTTGAAGCATTTTTGGGGTGTTTTTTGGAGTCATTTTGGAGTACTTTCATGCATAGTTCTCTTCACAGAGGTCCAAGAACATCAAGAAGAGTGTTCTTTGTATTTCTTCAACAATGAATGTTCACCTTTTGGGGCTATGTTTTCAGCCACACTAGTTAATCTACAGGTCTCTTGAAAGGTTTTAGTTGTGATGGTAGCAACCACCGCAAGTCTATGCACATTTTTGAGCCTAAATAATAGAGTTGACAGACACTTGCAAGTGTTGTTGGCTAATGTTTGGGCAATGAATTCAGCCTTTCAGTGCCATTGTACTCCATATATTGGGCACATACACACTATGTATGCTTCTTTGGATACTGCTTATGTACGTACATGTGGTCATTGATATAGTGGTTACATTTTTGCATGAATACTTTTACGTTTGATAAAGAGGGTCGTGGTGAGGTTTTCTTAACTGGGGACACCCACATGTCGGGGTCTCTTTGGTGATGCAAGTGGAAGACTTACCCAACCTTGCCATAGGAGATATATGATAGTTGTTCATAGGTGCTCGATAAGCCTAATTGGCATCTTTTGGGTAATTGATTATATACAGTGGAGTCAGTGATTCGCGATGCAAGTAAACATGTTAGTACTTACAATTTTATGAGATTTTGCCATTGGTAATATGCTCATTTTGCAGAGGATACTCTTGCAAAATTTTTCCAGTTTTTTGGTTTCATCAACTATACAGTGGTCGATTTACTCCTTGATACACTTATTGGTGTGAGCACATTTATTCTCACATACTCCTTTTGGTTGGTCATTACCGTTCATTAATTCATTTTTCTGGTAAGACTACTGAATTCTCTCCTAGAATCTGACAGTTGGTCATCCTTCATTGAGCCCTAGTGGGTTTTGGAATCTTCTAGCTCCATTATCTTTCTATTCAGTTCTCTACCATCATGGCATCAGAGGTCTCAGGCACGTCTGGTGGATCAGGTTCTAGTGCCAATGTTTCGGGGAGGAGCTATAACTTGTAGGGTAAAGACCATTTTGAGATCCAAAAATTTGATGGCACAAACTTTGCTCTATGGAAGAATTAGATTAAAGATGTGCTGATTTAGAGGAGGCAATGGAAGCTAGTAAATGGTATCTCAAAGAAACTTGCTGACATGGATGAAGATGATTGGGATGAGTTAGATGAAATGGCTAGGTCTACCATTCAATTGCAACTGGCAGACAATGTTTACTTTACAGTATTAGACTGTAAAAGTGCATATGAGATTTCAAAGAAGTTATGCAATACATATGAAAAAGAGAGGGCATCAAATAAAGTGTATCTGATGAGAAAGTTATATGAACTTTGAATGAAGAACATAGATAGTGTTGCTGCTCATCTAAATGGGCTTGATACTATATCCTCCTAGTTATAGGCTCAAAAAATGGATATGGATAATGCAATGAAAGCAGTCTTGTTCTTATGCACCTTGCCATCATCATGGGATACGTTTTGCACAATTATTAGCAACAGTGCACCTGGTGGTAAACTCATCTATGATGACATTTGTGGAGCACTCTTGAGTGAGGAGATTCATAGAAAATCTATGGTTGGCACTCAGAGTGGAGATGCATATAATGTTTGTGATTCTTACCAAGGAAAGAATCAGCAACGTGGCAGGAGCAAGAATAAGCAAAAGAATGGTCAACAGAATAAGAGTAGAAGTAAATCAAGGAAGAGGGATATCAAATGCCATTATTGTCATAAGAAAGGACACATGAAGAAAGATTGTTATGCATTAAAGAATGCTAAAGGTAAAGAATAGAATGTTGATGGGCATGTTAAACAACTACCTACACCATCTACTTCGACAATGAAGATTGAAGAAGTTATTGCTATCTCTGATGATGATGCTGATGTGTTGACACTTGATAGTATTGTGCCAACTGAGGATCTTATGGATGATTCTATTTCCTACACGTGGCTGCCAGATTCTTGTGCTTCTTTCGATGTGACACCACACAGAGAATGGTTCTCTAATTATGCAACAAAGTCTCTTGGTACCATGAGACTTGATGACTCTTAACAGTGTGATGTTGTAGGGATTGGAGATGTGGTTGTGCAGTTCATTGATGGTTCAAAATTTACTATGCATAATGTACGCTATGTACCTCAATTATCATGGACTTTGATGTCAGTTGGTCAACTTGATGACCTTGGTTACAAGGTGGTCGTCTATGCTTAGTCCTTTCTCATATCAAAGGCCAATATGGTTATTGCAAAAAGACACAAAGTTGGCTCACTTTATCCTTTATTTGTATCACAAAAAGAATGGTTCTTAGATGTTATTGAACAACCCATGGATTGTATTTGGCATGGCCATTTGGGCCATATATCACATAGTGGAATGGAAAATCTTTCTCTTTCTGGCTACTTACCTATGTTATCTTTCTCTGATTTTCCATTTTGTGAGCATTTTCAATATGGAAAGCAAACTAGGAATGTGCACAAAATGCACATTGACTCTTTCAGCCTTTAGATCTTGTTCATACTGATGTGTGTGGTCCTATGCCCACAAGCTCATTAGAGGGGTCTCTTTATTTTGTCACTTTCATAAATGATGCTACTAGAAAATTTTGGGTATATGCTATCAAAGCAAAGGATGAGGTATTCCCTACTTTCAAAAAATGGCTTGCTTTAATGTTCAGGTTATGGGGGTGAGTATACCTCACATGAATTCAGCTTTTTCTATCAGTCTAGAGGATTTCATAGAGAGTTTACAACTCCTTACATCCCAATATAGAATGATGTAGCTGAAAGGATGAATAGAATTATTCACAATAGAGTAGTTTCTATGCTGCATCATGCAAACCTTTCACAAAGCTTTTGGGTAGAAGCAGTATTGACTGCAGTTCACGTGATTAACCTTTCACCTAGTATTGCCAAAGGTCTAAAAGTGGCATAAGAGTTATGGACAAGGAAGCCACCATATTATGATCATCTTCGAGTTTTTGGGTGTGAAGCCTATGTTCATATACCCAAGAATCTTAGACAAAAGTTGGACCATAAGTCAAAGAAATGAATTTTTCTTGGATATGGCCAAGAAGGAGAATTTGGATATTGCTTATGGAATCCTGAAACATGATCAATAATCAGAAGTATTCATGACATTTTCAACGAGTCTAAAATGCATAAACATCCCATTAAGGAGGTTGAAGTGAGAAGAGTGGTGTTTGAGGACACTAGTTCTCCAGTTAGCATGCATAAAAATGTTGCACATAGGGATGTTCAAGAGAAGGTCCGATCAGATCAATCTACAAATGTTCCTTTTCAACAACCATTGAGACGACCTACATGTGTCTCACATCCATCTCATAGATATGTTCCAAGTTTGGATTTTGTTATGCTAACAGATGCTAGTAAGCCTTCTTGCTACAAAGAGGCTATGCAGACAATGGATCATGTCAAGTGGGAGCATGCCATGCAGAGTGAGCTTGACTCTATTCATAAGAAGGGTACTTGGGATTTAATACCTTTTCCAAAGCTTTACCATGCAAATAGGTATATAAGTTGAAATCAAATAAGATAGCGCTTCTCCAAAGTATAAAGCATGACTTGTTACAAAGGGTTTTAAGCAACAACATGGTGTTGATTTTAAGGAAATATTCTCTCGAGTGGTCAAGATAATTACCCTACACATTTTGCTTGGATCTGTTGCAATGGAGGACTTAGAGCTAGTCCAAATGGATGTGAAAATTGCTTTCTTGCATGGAGATCTTATAGATGAGATCTATATGGAACAACCAAAGGGTTATGTAGTTCTTGGCAAAGAAAGTCTAGTTTGTAAGCTCAAGAAGAGCTTATATGGACTTAAATAGTCCCCTAGACAATGGTACCAAAAGTTTGATGCTTTTATGAAGTCTCAAGGCTATTCTCGAAGCAATGAGGATCATTGTCTCTACACAAAGAGATGCTCATATGGTAGCTTGATATGCTTGATACTTTATGTGGATGATATGTAGATTGTTGGGAACTCCTCTTATGATTTGTCAATTGTAAAAAAGAAGTTGAGTCATACATTTGATATGAAGGATCTTGGGGATGCCAAACATATTCTTGGCATGCACATTACTCGTGCTATGAATAAAAGATGCAGATATTTGTCTCTAAGTGAGTACATATCCAAAGTACTTCACACATTCAATATGCAAGGTGGAAAGGCATTGTGTACACCTTTACCCACATATGTGAAATTGAACAAGGATGATTGCCCCAAATTAGATGAGGAAAAGGAATTCATGACCAAAATTCCTTATCAATCTTCTATTGGTAGTCTCATGTATGCTATTACAGCTACGAGACTAGACATTGCATTTGCAGTGGGAGTTTTGAGTAGATATATGTCTAATCCTAGCAAGAAACATTGGGAAGCAATCAAGATATTTTGAGATATCTTATGGCACTAAGGACAAGTGTTTATGCTTAGGTAGATAGAAAGCATCCATTATTGGTTACACAGATTCTAACTATGCTAGTTGTGTAGACAACCATAAGTCTACATCAGGGTACGTTTTTCATTTTGGTGGAGGTGCTATCTCTTGGAGATCTCGTCTTCAAGAATGTACAACTATTTCCACCATAGAAGCAGAGTATGTTGCAACAAATGAGGCATGTAAGGAAGCATTGTGGCCTTCTCGTCTTGCTTGTGATATGGGTCTACCTCAACATGTACCTCATTTGCTCAATGATAGTCAGAGTGTGATTGCTTTGGCTAAGAATCTGGTCTATCATGCAAAGACCAAGCACATTGAGGCAAGGTACCACTTCATTAGAGATTGATTAGCCATTAAGCGCATTATTCTTGAGAAGGTTCATACTCAAGATAACGGTGCAAATGCTGGGAGATAAGGAAGAGAGCTCACACACGCACACACTCACAATAAAAGAGGAGCACACACATAGATTAAGGCAAGGAAGAACGATCTTCTTCTTCTTCTTTTACATAAAATGAAAATACAACAATGACCTAAAACAACAATACAACAAGTGCAATATATAAAGAAGAGTACATAAGGAAATTCCTAATGTTCGTGAATGAGTGAGTTGGCAAGAAACAAAATAGTATTGGAGTATAGAACACAATGCAAAGGTGTTGTTTGAAGTAGAAATGAAGAATTTGGTGTTGATAGGAAGAAATTGCTTTGTCAATAGGTCTTGGAAAGTTCATAGAGCTTGAAATAATGCTAATTGCATGAGATCTTGGTGAAAGAACTTGGAGAAGCTTGTCGAAGGTAGAAAAGTGCGTTTCGAAGCGATGAAGTTTGGTCAAGCCAACCGGCACAAGACCAGCCCTTGAGCTTTTGGAGACTCAAATAGACCTTATAGGCATGCTATAAGTGCAAAGAAACACACAATGTACTTTGGAGCATCAAAGAGAATGAGTCGATACAAAACAGATAGGTTCGCGGGTCGACTAGCTCAAAAAACTTACTATCTATGGGAGAGACAATGAACTTCAAATGCCCATAGCGACTAGCGTGATTACAATTAGAAAAAATCCTTGCATGGGAGTGATACACATAGGGTTGAGTGTATGGAATGCACAAAAGTATAAGGAATAAGCAAAATATGCTATAGGAATGAATGCGGCATTCACCGGTGGTACTTCCTATTTTTCAGGAATACACAGAGATTGACCCCGAGGCAGAAAAACTAAGATTTCTCCAAATCTGCTCAACCAAATGCTTTGAAAATTTACAGGCATAAACTAGACACATTTACCTTTCGAATGAATCCTCTTGCACTCAATTTGGAGCTCTGAAGAGAGAGCAGCAGCCTCTGCAAGATTACTGTTGGCGAAGAAGATGATGTAGAAAATTGAAGGAGCAAGACAATGATGGTCACAAGTGTATGTATATTGCTTCCATGTATAATACAAGTGATTTCAACTCCTTATATAGCCTCTAGGAGTGTTCCACGACTTTTACAACTTGATGTTGAATTCAAATGAAGGTGGGAATGGTTGTTGGAGGGAATCAATTCACTTCCCTACAATCTAGGAAAAGTGAAGGTATTGATTGATCTACTTTTAGGTGATTTGATTTCCTTGATTGAATGCAACTTCAACCACCACAAATTCGTGGGATTTGGGCTCTATATTTGTACCTTTACATGTGTAAAACTCAAGGCTTTTACAACGGTAAATGAGCCATCAAAATATTCTCAAAAAATACAATAAATGAGCATATGAAAAAGAACTCTCCAACGGATATTCTTTTGACGCAATAGCCTTTGATGTAGATCAAATCCACCTCAAGAATAGTGTAAGCTTGATGTTCCAACAGCTCCCCCTCAAGCTAAAGTATGCTTGAGTCTTCATTCTCTGATAGGTTGAATACCTGCCATAGCTTTGAATCTACAAAGCTTTATTCCATCAAGTGCCTTCGTCATCATATCTGCTACTTGCTTTTCAGTTGGAACAAAAGAAATGTCAATCTCCTTTGCCATGAGCTTCTCCCTGATGAAGTGATAATGGACTTCTATGTGCTTGGTTCTCGCATGGAAAATAGGATTTGCCGCTAGATGCATGGAACTTACATTATCTCCAAATATGTGAGGTTTGGAACTCACAAGTCCCAAATCTGTATACAATGCTTTTAACCATATTGCCTCTTGAGTTGCTATGGTCAAGCCTCTGTACTCTGCTTCAGTTGAGGATAAAGCAACTGTTGGTTGCTTCTTGGAACTCCATGACACTAGCTTTGAACCTGCAAATGCTAAGTAACCAGATGTACTTTTTCTATCATCCTTAGCTCCTGCCCAATCTGCATCTGAGTAGATTTTGATATCCAAATATGAAGAGTAAGGATAGAATATACCTTCGTTGATTGTACCTTTGAGATACTTAAGTACTCTCTTAGCCGCATCCATGTGTGGTCTTCTTGGTGATTGCATGAACTGACTAAGCACTCCCACACTATATGAGATGTCTGCCCTTGTGTGAGTAGCATATATCAAGCTACCTACCAAGCTTTGATACTCTTTAATGTCTTCAATTTTCTCACCTTCATAAACACTTAGTTTATGATTCATCTCCAAAGGTGTACCTGCAGGTTTAGTGTTCTCCATTTTGAACTTGAGAAGAAGATCCTGAATGTATCTTCTTTGAGTCAAATACATTCCTTCATCTGTGTATCACCTGCATACCTAGGAAATATGTGAGCTCACCTAGGTCACTGATTTTGAACTCCTCTTGCATGTGTTTCTTGATCCTTTGAATGCCATTTAGATCATCACCTGTCACAATAATATCATCTACATATACACATAGATAGATAACCTCATTGTGATCCCTTTTGATGAATAGCGAAGGATCTGAGCTGCTAGCTTTGAACCCTTGATCTTGAAGATATGTAACCAACATGTAATTCCAAGCTCTTGGAGCTTGTTTCAATCCATACAATGCTTTCTTAAGTCTGCAAACATAAGATGGATGATCAGGGTTTTCAAAACCTGGTGGTTGTGACATGTATACCTCTTCACTTATCCAACCATTTAAGAATGCATTTTTCACATCAAGTTGGAGGAGTCTCCAATTCCTTGCAGCAGCTACACTTATCAATGTCCTGATTGTAGTCATCTTTGCAACTGGTGAGAATGTTTCCTCATAGTCTATACCATGAGTTTGTGAGCATCCTTTGGCAACTAATCTTGCCTTGTACCTGCAAACTGATCCATATGAATTTCTTTTAACTTTATATACCCATCTGCAACCAATTACCTTTTGATTCGGCAACATTGGAACCAAATCCCAAGTGTCCATCTCCTTCAATGCATCTATCTCATCGTTCATGGCCTTTTACCAATTAGGCTTTCCCTTTGCCTCTTCATAGGTTGAGGGTTCCTCTGAAATAGAGTCTTTTGCCAAGTAGATTGAATGCTTTGTAACAAATGTGGAATCATATCCATACCTTTCTGGTTGTTTCTTCTCTCTTGCTGATCTTCTAGGTGCTTGTTTGGAGCATTCTCCAACCTCTTGCATCTTTGCTTTGCCTCTTGACTTCCATAGCTTGTAATCCCTTTCTCTCTCATCTTGGTCATCGTATGTATCACTTCTTGGATCCTGGACCTGTGTATCATCCTTGCTTCCTAATTGATGAGAGTCAGAATCAAGATCATATGGTAGTGTTACCTTTTGTTTATCTTGATCATACCAAGACCTGTGTTCTTCAAACACAACATCTCTACTTGTAGTGAATTGCTTGGTTGAAGGATTGAAGAACCTGTAACCCATCTGAGTTGAATCATATCCAATAAACACTGCCTTTGTTGCCCTTTCATCTAGCTTACCTCTTATTTGTGATGGTACATGAACATAAGCTAAACAACCAAAAACCTTGCAATGTCCAAGACTAGGTTTTCTTCCATGCCATGCTTCATAAGGAGTCATACCTTGAAGTGATTTGGATGGTAGTCGATTGACAAGGTACACTGCAGTTGAAATAGCTTCTGCCCATAGATAAAGCGGCAACTTCTTCTCTTCAAGCATTGTTCGGGCTGATCCAACCAATGTCTTGTTTCTCCTCTCTGCAATTCCATTTAGTTGAGGAGAGTACCTAGTAGTCACTTCCCTTTTGATACCTTTATCCTGCAAAAACTCATCAAACTCTTTGGAGAAGTTTTCTCCCCCTCCATCAGATCTGAGCTTCTTTAGTGATCTACCTGTATGATTCTCCACATGTGCAAGATACTTCTTGAAGCAATCAAATACTTCAATCTTACTCTTGATAAAGTATAGAACAGTCCATCTACTATGGTCGTCAATAAATGAGACATAATACCTTGATCCTGCCAATGAAGGTTCTTGACTTGGTCCCCATACATCTGTATATACTAAGTCGAATAAGTTGTTGTGGATGTAGCCTTTGTGGTTGAATGGTTGTCTTTGTGCCTTCCCAATCTGAATGCATCACACCTGTTGATCATGTGTTGCTTTGATATGTTCGGCAGTCCTAGAACACTTTGATCCCTGCATATATCCTTCAAGGTTCTTTCATTCACATGAGCAAGTCTCTTATGCCACACTTCAAGCTCACTTAGGGTTTGAGACCCAAAGTTGAATAGAGCTATGTTCCTGGTTTCTCCTACTTCAAAAGTAAAGAGCCTACCATGCTTCTCACCTCGGGCTATCTTCTTGAAGCCTTGACATGGATCTTCCACAAAAGCTCCATGTTGGGTGAACCTAACTTGCAAGCCTTTTTCAACTATTTGGCCTACACTTATTAGGTTTTTAGTGATAGTGGGTACATAGAGAACCTTACTCAGAATGTTTGTCCTGCCATTGGAAGCTTTGACATTACCAATCTTCTCCACATTGTGCTTCGTGTCATCCCCTGTTTGCACTTCATGTCTATGCTTTGGACATTCCAAGTCAGATAGAAGAGCAATGTTGCCTGCAACATGATTCGAACATCTTGAATCTATGTAGAACAAATGATCATCTTCTTTACCTTCTTTGTGGCTTAGATTCATAAGAAGTAATGAGTCTTCATGTGGTTGATCTTCTGAATAATTGTTGTAGTCCCTTCTATTATAGCTTCTATTGTTATTGTTGAAGTTGTGTCCACCTCTGCCTCTATTGCTGCCATATCCACCTCTTCCACTTCCTTTCTGGGTCTTCCCATTGAACCAGCAATTCTGAGTGGTGTGGTTGGTCTTATCGCATATGGCACAAGGTTGAACATTCTGACCTTTGGCTTTGTCTTGCTTTGGTCCTTTTTTCTTCCCTTTCCACTTGCTCTTGCTTGCGAAGTTGGCTTGGGAAGTCTCTTCTTCGTCTTCTTCCTTCTTCTTGCCTTTCTGCTTGTTATCCTTCTTATCTGCATATAGAGCACTAGTTGAATTACCATGATAAGAGTTACCTTCCTTTATGCTATTGTTGGCTTCTTGATTGAAGAGTTGTCCAAGAAAGATGTTGAAGTCTGGAGTCTGCACATCCATGATGAGATCGTAAGTCGTCGTGAAGGATTGCCATTGCTTATCACTTCGAGTGCCATTGAGAATTTGCCTCATGATGACCTCTTCTTCAATCAGCTCTCCAATGGATGCTAACTGATCCGCAACCTCCTTGACTTTGGTAACAAACTCTGTGATGGTTTGTTTAGGTGTCTTCTTCATTTGGTTGAACTCGTTCCAAAGATGATTCTTTCTTGCTTTGGTACTAGCAGAAAAGAAAGTCTCCAGGGCATCCCAAGTCTCTTGAGATGTCTTGCATCCTCTAATATGTGGTAAAAGAAAGTCAGAGATAGAGTTTAGTATGTACGACCTTGCTTGAGCATCCCTTGTGCACCAAAGTGTGAGCTTATCTGTCTCCTCTTGTGTAGGTCCTCCTTTGGATCTTGGAATAGGCATAGCTTCATCACCTTCTACAATTCCATAAAGATTTCTACCTAGCAAATAGGCCTCCATTCTGATTTGCCAAGCCACGTAGTTGTGTCGATCAAGCTTCTCGATCATTGAGGGAAAGCCGTCACCCATCTTGAACTAGCTCTGATACCACTAAAAGAACTTGGAGAAGCTTGTCGAAGGTAGAAAAGTGCGTTTCGAAGCGATGAAGTTTGGTCAAGCCAACCAGCACAAGACAAGCCCTTGAGCTTTTGGAGACTCAAATAGACCTTATAGGCATGCTATAAGTGCAAAGAAACACACTATGTACTTTGGAGCATCAAAGAGAATGAGTCGATACAAAACAGATAGGTTCGCGGGTCGACTAGCTCAAAAAACTTACTATCTATGGAAGAGACAATGAACTTCAAATGCTCATAGCGACCAGTGTGATTACAATTAGAAAAAATCCTTTTATGGGAGTGATACACATAGGGTTGAGTGTATGGAATGCACAAAAGTATAAGGAATAAGCAAAATATGCTATAGGAATGGATGCGGCATTCACCGGTGGTACTTCCTATTTTTCAGGAATACACAGAGATTGACCCCGAGGCAGAAAAACTGAGATTTCTCCAAATCTGCTAAACTAAATGCTTTGAAAATTTACAGGCATAAACTAGACACATTTACCTTTCGAATGAATCCTCTTGCACTCAATTTGGAGCTCTGAAGAGAGAGCAGCAGCCTCTGCAAGATTACTGTTGGCGAAGAAGATGATGTAGAAAATTGAAGGAGCAAGACAATGATGGTCACAAGTGTATGTATATTGCTTCCATGTATAATACAAGTGATTTCAACTCCTTATATAGCCTCTAGGAGTGTTCCACGACTTTTACAACTTGATGTTGAATTCAAATGAAGGTGGGAATGGTTGTTGGAGGGAATCAATTCACTTCCCTACAATCTAGGAAAAGTGATGATCTTGATTGATTTACTTTTAGGTGATTTGATTTGCTTGATTGAATGCAACTTCAACCACCACAAATTCGTGGGATTTGGGCTCTATATTTGTACCTTTACATGTGTAAAACTCAAGGCTTTTACAACGGTAAATGAGCCATCAAAATATTCTCAAAAAATACAATAAATGAGCATATGAAAAAGAACTCTCCAACGGATATTCTTTTGATGCGATAACCTTTGATGTAGATAAAATCCACCTCAAGCATAGTGTAAGCTTGATGTTCCAACAGCTCCCCCTCAAGCTAAAGTATGCTTGAGTCTTCATTCTCTGATAGGTTGAATACCTGCCATAGCTTTGAATCTACAAAGCTTTATTCCATCAAGTGCCTTCGTCATCATATCTGCTACTTGCTTTTCAGTTGGAACAAAAGAAATGTCAATCTCCTTTGCCATGAGCTTCTCCCTGATGAAGTGATAATGGACTTCTATGTGCTTGGTTCTCGCATGGAAAATAGGATTTGCCGCTAGATGCATGGAACTTACATTATCTCCAAATATGTGAGGTTTGGAACTCACAAGTCCCAAATCTGTATACAATGCTTTTAACCATATTGCCTCTTGAGTTGCAATGGTCAAGCCTCTATACTCTGCTTTAGTTGAGGATAAAGCAACTGTTCGTTGCTTCTTGGAACTCCATGACACTAGCTTTGAACCTGCAAATGCTAAGTAACCAGATGTACTTTTTCTATCATCCTTAGCTCCTGCCCAATCTGCATCTGAGTAGATTTTGATATCCAAATCTGAAGAGTAAGGATAGAATATACCTTCGTTGATTGTCCCTTTGAGATAGTTAAGTACTCTCTTAGCCGCATCCATGTGTGGTCTTCTTGGTGAGTGCATGAACTGACTAAGCACTCCCACACTATATGAGATGTCTGCCCTTGTGTGAGTAGCATATATCAAGCTACCTACCAAGCTTTGATACTCTTTAATGTCTTCAATTTTCTCACCTTCATAAACACTTAGTTTATGATTCATCTCCAAAGGTGTACCTACAGGTTTAGTGTTCTCCATTTTGAACTTGAGAAGAAGATCCTGAATGTATCTTTTTTGAGTCAAATACATTCCTTCATCTGTGTATATCACCTGCATACCTAGGAAATATGTGAGCTCACCTAGGTCACTGATTTTGAACTCCTCTTGCATGTGTCTCTTGATCCTTTGAATGCCATTTAGATCATCACCTGTCACAATAATATCATCTACATATACACATAGATAGATAACCTCATTGTGATCCCTTTTGATGAATAGAGAAGGATCTGAGCTGCTAGCTTTGAACCCTTGATCTTGGCAACCTGTAATTCCAAGCTCTTGGAGCTTGTTTCAATCCATACAATGCTTTCTTAAGTCTGCAAACATAAGATGGATGATTAGGGTTTTCAAAACCTGGTGGTTGTGACATGTATACCTCTTCACTTATCCAACCATTTAAGAATGCATTTTTCACATCAAGTTGGAGGAGTCTCCAATTCCTTGCAGCAGCTACACTTATCAATGTCTTGATTGTAGTCATCTTTGCAACTGGTGAGAATGTTTCCTCATAGTCTATACCATGAGTTTGTGAGCATCCTTTGGCAACTAATCTTGCCTTGTACCTGCAAACTGATCCATCTGAATTTCTTTTAACTTTATATACCCATCTGCAACCAATTACCTTTTGATTCGGCAACATTGGAACCAAATCCCAAGTGTCCATCTCCTTCAATGCATCTATCTCTTCGTTCATGGCCTTTTCCCAATTAGGCTTTCCCTTTGCCTCTTCATAGGTTGAGGGTTCCTCTAAAATAGAGTCTTTTGCCAAGTAGATTGAATGCTTTGTAACAAATGTGGAATCATATCCATACCTTTCTGGTTGTTTCTTCTCTCTTGCTGATCTTCTAGGTGCTTGTTTGGAGCATTCTCCAACCTCTTGCATCTTTGCTTTGCCTCTTGACTTCCATAGCTTGTAATCCCTTTCTCTTTCATCTTGGTCATCGTCTGTATCACTTCTTGGATCCTGGACCTGTGTATCATGCTTGCTTCCTAATTGATGAGAGTCAGAATCAAGATCATATGGTAGTGTTACCTTTTGTTTATCTTCATCATACCAAGACCTGTGTTCTTCAAACACAACATCTCTACTTGTAGTGAATTGCTTGGTTGAAGGATTGAAGAACCTGTAACCCATCTGAGTTGAATCATATCCAATAAACACTGCCTTTGTCGCCCTTTCATCTAGCTTACCTCTTATTTGTGATGGTACATGAACATAAGCTAAACAACAAAAAACCTTGCAATGTCCAAGACTAGGTTTTCTTCCATGCCATGCTTCATAAGGAGTCATACCTTGAAGTGATTTGGATGGTAGTCGATTGACAAGGTACACTGCAGTTGAAATAGCTTATGCCCATAGATAATGTGGCAACTTCTTCTCTTCAAGCATTGTTCGGGCTGATCCAACCAATGTCTTGTTTCTCCTCTCTGCAATTCCATTTAGTTGAGGAGAGTACCTAGTAGTCACTTCCCTTTTGATACCTTTATCCTGCAAAAACTCATCAAACTCTTTAGAGAAGTTTTCTCCCCCTCCATCAGATCTGAGCTTCTTTAGTGATCTACCTGTATGATTCTCCACATGTGCAAGATACTTCTTGAAGCAATCAAATACTTCAATCTTACTCTTGATAAAGTATAGAACAGTCCATCTACTATGGTCATCAATAAATGAGACATAATACCTTGATCCTGCCAATGAAGGTTCTTGACTTGGTCCCCATACATCTGTATGTACTAAGTCCAATAAGCTGTTGTGGTTGTAGCCTTTGTGGTTGAATGGTTGTCTTTGTGCCTTCCCAATCTGACATGCATCACACCTGTTGATCATGTGTTGCTTTGATATGTTTGGCAGTCCTAGAACACTTTGATCCCTGCATATATCCTTCAAGGTTCTTTCATTCACATGAGCAAGTCTCTTATGCCACACTTCAAGATCACTTAGGGTTTGAGACCCAAAGTTGAATAGAGCTATGTTCCTGGTTTCTCCTATTTCAAAAGTAAAGAGCCTAACATGCTTCTCACCTCGGGCTATCTTCTGGAAGCCTTGACATGGATCTTCCACAAAAGCTCCATGTTGGGTGAACCTAACTTGCAGGCCTTTTTCAACTATTTGGCCTACACTTATTAGGTTTTTAGTGATAGTGGGTACATAGAGAACCTTACTCAGAATGTTTGTCCTGTCATTGGAAGCTTTGTCATTACCAATCTTCTCCACATTGTGCTTCGTTGCATCCCCTGTTTGCACTTCATGTCTATGCTTTGGACTTTCCAAGTCAAATAGAAGAGCAATGTTGCCTGCAACATGATTCGAACATCTTGAATCTATGTAGAACAAATGATCATCTTCTTTACCTTCTTTGTGGCTTAGATTCATAAGAAGTAATGAGTCTTCATGTGGTTGATCTTTTGAATAATTGTTGTAGTCCCTTCTATTATAGCTTCTATTGTTATTGTTGAAGTTGTGTCCACCTCTGCCTCTATTGTCGCCATATCCACCTCTTCCACTTCCTTTCTGGGTCTTCCCATTGAACCAGCAATTCTGAGTGGTGTCGTTGGTCTTATCGCATATGGCACAAGGTTGAACATTCTGACCTTTGGCTTTGTCTTGCTTTGGTCCTTTCTTCTTCCCTTTCCACTTGCTCTTGCTTGCAAAGTTGGCTTGGGAAGTCTCTTCTTCGTCTTCTTCCTTCTTCTTGCCTTTCTGCTTGTTATCCTTCTTATCTGCATATAGAGCACTAGTTGAATTCCATGATAAGAGTTACCTTCCTTTATGCTATTGTTGGCTTCTTGATTGAAGAGTTGTCCAAGAAAGATGTTGAAGTCTGGAGTCTGCACATCCATGATGAGATCGTAAGCCGTCGTGAAGGATTTCCATTGCTTATCACTTCGAATGCCGTTGAGAATTTGCCTCATGATGACCTCTTCTTCAATCAGCTCTCCAATGGATGCTAACTGATCCACAACCTCCTTGACTTTGGTAACAAACTCTGTGATGGTTTGTTTAGGTGTCTTCTTCATTTGGTTGAACTTGTTCCAAAGATGATTCTTTCTTGCTTTGGTACTAGCAGAAAAGAAAGTCTCCAGGGCATCCCAAGTCTCTTGAGATGTCTTGCATCCTCTAATATGTGGTAATAGAAAGTCAGAGATAGAGTTTAGTATGTACGACCTTGCTTGAGCATCCCTTGCGCACCAAAGTGTGAGCTTATCTGTCTCCTCTTGTGTAGGTCCTCCTTTGGATCTTGGAATAGGCATAGCTTCATCACCTGCTATAATTCCATAAAGATTTCTACCTTGCAAATAGGCCTCCATTCTGATTTGCCAAGCCACGTAGTTGTGCCGATCAAGCTTCTCGATCATTGAGGGAAAGCCGTCACCCATCTTGAACTAGCTCTGATACCACTTAAAGAACTTGGAGAAGCTTGTCGAACGTAGAAAAGTGCGTTTCGAAGCGATGAAGTTTGGTCAAGCCAACCGGCACAAGACCAGCTCTTGAGCTTTTGGAGACTCAAATAGACCTTATAGACATGCTATACGTGCAAAGAAACACACTATGTACTTTGGAGCATCAAAGAGAATGAGTCGATACAAAACAGATAGGTTCGCGGGTCGACTAGCTCAAAAAACTTACTATCTATGGAAGAGACAATGAACTTCAAATGCCCATAGCGACCAGTGTGATTACAATTAGAAAAAATCCTTTTATGGGAGTGATACACATAGGGTTGAGTGTATGGAATGCACAAAAGTATAAGGAATAAGCAAAATATGCTATAGGAATGAATGCGACATTCACCGGTGGTACTTACTTCCTATTTTTCAGGAATACCTAGAGATTGAACCCGAGGCAGAAAAACTGAGATTTCTCCAAATCTGCTAAACTAAATGCTTTGAAAATTTACAGGCATAAACTAGACACTAGTACCTTTCGAATGAGTCCTCTTGCGCTCAATTTGGAGCTCTGGAGAGAGAGCAGCAGCCTCTGCAAGATTACTGTTGGCGAAGAAGATGATGCAGAAAATTGAAGGAGCAAGACAATGATGGTCACAAGTGTATGTATATTGCTTCCATGTATAATACAAGTGATTTCAACTCCTTATATAGCCTCTAGGAGTGTTCCACGACTTTTACAACTTGAATTTGAATTCAAATGAAGGTGGGAATGGTTGTTGGAGGGAATCAATTCACTTCCCTACAATCTAGGAAAAGTGATGATTTTGATTGATCTACTTTTAGGTGATTTGATTTGCTTGATTGAATGCAACTTCAACCACCACAAATTCGTGGGATTTGGGCTCTATATTTGTACCTTTACATGTGTAAAACTCAAGGCTTTTACAACGGTAAATGAGCCATCAAAATATTCTCAAAAAATACAATAAATGAGCATATGAAAAAGAACTCTCCAACGGATATTCTTTTGACGCGATAGCCTTTGATGTAGATCAAATCCACCTCAAGCATAGTGTAAGCTTGATGTTCCAACACTTGGAAGTCTGAGAGCTTGAGAAATCTCTGTATATGGAAAAAATCATTCGAAACCTTAAGGAACGATAATCTGCAACCTACACACATTAATCACATTAAAGAAGACATCAAAGAAGAAAAAAAATTCAAAGAGAGAAAGGAAAAGGAAATGAGCACGTAACAACAAGGGAAGGTTATACATAATATTTAAAATGATACAATTGTGCATGCAAAGGTAAGGTCCCCCATGGGAATGAGACCTCCCATAGGGTGGCACCATCATAAAGGGACATTAAGGTGAGATGGAATCATCTAAGGGAAAAGAGAGCATGGATTCATGCAAGCTTAGGCATGTGTAAGTTGTGATTTCTTAGTGGATAAGAAGGGAGAGCCATTTCGAAATGTGTCTCTATTGCAAGAGACAAAAGATTTGCACACTGATGGAGTGAGAGAATTACAAAGATTTAACCCAAGAACTCATCCTCACCATTTAGAATTAACCACTAGGCTAAGCTTCTTGCTTGGTTAATAATTCAAAAGACTCTAATGTTATCTTGAGTTTAGCTTGAGAATCTTTGTAACAGAGTACCATTTTTCATGATAATATCGAATTTTGATTGCATGGCAAGCACCCAATCTTTTGATGTTTATGCCTTATCATAAGGGAATATACTCTTTCTGATACAAAAAGTTAGAAACAACCATTGCATAGAATTTCGATGCAATATAAGCACCATGGAAGCTTGAAATAATAAATAAGCAAAAGTTTCATCTAACTTGCTCTTTCTCAAAGTCAAGATCAACGGTTTTGGCTTGACTCATGAGTATATGCTCTCTCATAATTTAATGCATCATTTAATGCATCATGTATATTCGCATCAAAAAGGGATTAGTATTTATTCTCATGTAAAACTTATATACGTTGAGAATGCCTTGCTGGAAGATATCCACCATGGGATATTTAGTGAGCATGATGAGGGAACGGTGCATCTAGCCTACTATCACTCAAAGTCCACACCAACCATTCAAACATTAACTCATCAATATATACTCTCTCATCAGCATCACATAGAGCTACATTTGATTGTCCACAAATGAAAATTTTGGACCAAATACAGTTGTAAATGTAGCAAGGAGACAGTGAACCCTTCCTAGGACCTTGTGAAAGTTGACACTCTCTCAATAAAATTACTTGTTCTTACAAATGCTATATTAAATTGATTTTAGACCACTCATAGAAAACTATAAATTCTTTCAAAAATCTATCAATCAGTTAGAATGGAGTTTTTTAGCTCATGCAAATAAGTGGAGCATGGCAAACTACCTAGCCAACATGATGACTATGACAAACACCTTGATAATGTAAGCTCTATTACTCATAGTATGTAACGAACGAATCCAAAAAAAATTTCACAATTAAAAAATGTAGATAAATCTCAAATGACTCAAGAAATATGGAATCACGTTATTAATGATCAATGGAGCTTATACAACAAAACATGCAAGCAATGGCTAGTCACTATCTGGGGATGCATAGAGATGAAGTCCTCTAGCTCGTGTGGAGAGTAAGCAAGCCAAGGCTAGCTTAGGTAGGGGATTTCTCACCAGAGTTGTAACTAACTTGGAATCAAGTGTAATGACTTGGAATGATCACATAAGACTTTTAACACAAATGGATTTTCTAGTTCAAATTTCATTAGCAAATCACAACTAAAAGTTACCTTAACTTTTTCAAAGTACTTAGGAAAAAATGGTGGAGAGCAACTCAGGGAAAAATATCCAAGAATCTTGGATGAAGTGGAAAAATCATGTTGGGCATGAGTTCCATGCACTTGAGCTTGTCATTATGGTCTTCAAGACTCGCTCTAAAGCTCAATTCTTCATTCGTTCATCATAGATCCTTCATGTTGATGGTCTGCTTGAACTTTATGAGTTTGCTTGCATCCATAAATGTTTTCATCATGTTTGTTACTTGCTCCTTGGTGTTGAAATGCTTCACACCTTTTTTTTGCTAGCACTTTCCTCCTTGATAAAATCATAATGAACTTCAATATGCTTGCTCATAACATGAAGCATCATATTATTAGCTAAGCAGATGCTTGAAATATTGTCTTCAAAGAGTAAAACCTACACATAAAGATCGTTAAGGAGTTTCTTGAGCCAACTTTTTTCAGCTTATGCTCTGTTAAAGAAAGGGCTACAATAGGTTGTTTCTTTGACATCCATGAGCTGAATTGGATACATGTCATGAAGAAATACCATGCAGTGATCCTCATCTCATCCTTTGAAACTATCCAATCAACATCACTATATCAATTGAAATATATAATCCCGGCATATGCATAAAGGTTTCCTTGATGGATTGTTTCATTGATCAATTTCCTTGATGCAAAGTGCCTTCACCAACTCCTAAGTATAAAAAAATGTGACAGTAAGATCCTTTTTGCATGCATCAAAATGTGAATTATTGATTAGTCATTATTGCACAATATCACTTTTTTGCCTATGATGATATCCAATAGTTCACTCTCACTTACTCCTTACCTCAAGCACTACCCTTAATTTGTTCCTTAATGAATACTTGAATGCATATTATCATCTCAAGAAAACATGCCATTAACCACATGATAAAAATATTGTTAGAGATTCTTCATTTCAAATGAGGTTCTTCCTAGAGTCCTAATACAAGTTCTCCACACAATCATAATATGAGTCTCCACATAGTCCCCTACTTGAGCTTTTGCACACCTACATTTATTCTCTCTCCATAGAGTTCATGTCTCGCTCGCCCAATTATTGTAGTAATTACAAATCTATGGTCTATCCCTCGAGAGCAATATCTTATAATTGTAGTTACAATAATTAAGGGAAACATTGGGGCCCTATTACAACTCAAAGGCAATGTCCGATGCTCATAATCCTCCAAAATCTGTCAAATTCCACAACTTTTCAAGGTCCTAGAGTTTTGACCCAAGGTCTTGGCCCTATGTAATATAGAGCCTTTACTCGGTGTTCTTTTTTGGTCAAAAATAGATTCTACAACATATAATATTTGTCCTCTATGCGTTTTTAGTTATCCAACATAATTCCAAAGAGTCAAGCTTTCAACGATTGATTTTTCCCTCCCTTCATCAGTCTACTATCGATGCACCACCTTCACGTGCTTGTTAACTTCTCCTTGCCCCTTGTTGATTTGGTAATCCCATTCTTACCCATAGTGTCGACTATTGTCAATGCCTCACAAATGCAATGTCGACTCTCTTGTTACTCCCTTATAATAGCTTTGCACCACCACACTCTACAAAATCTCACTTTTTTTTTTGCTCATTTGTGAACTCATGTTTTCTTGCATGCATCCTCCTAGGAAAAGTATAAATTTAGGCTAAAAGTAGCTTCTTCTATACTGTGCACTTATCCCCTATGTATGGTATGTGCTACAATAACCTAGTCCTCTGAGTAATCCTCTATCCATGTATTCAAGTCATGCTCGTGAATCCATTGAAAAATAGTGCATCTAATACCAACCCAAACCTCTCTTTATTTAAGATTAAAAGTGCAATTAATTTAATTAACCTACTTAACATGATTGATCCTTTGTACACAATAATTCCTGCTCCTCTACTTTATGCTATTGACTGTTATGCATTTCCTTGGTCTCTTTCAAGCTCTCGTAGCTCCTTACCAAAGCATTGAAACCTTCCTCCTTTTGAGCATCCACAACCATTTGTTGATTATGAGCTAAAGCCTCTTTCTCCTCTATAGAAAATTACTTGTGCTCTTCTCCTTGAGATGATGTGGAAGCACTCTCACCTTTTCTTATGCTCTTATGCTCCCTCAGATATAGCTCCAAGATAGTCTTAGTTCATAGCAATGCTCTCACTCGATCAACGTGCAACTCTTTTGTCTATTGTAGTAGAGACACATTTTGAAATGACTCTCCCTTCTTATCCACTAAGAACTCGGAACTTACACATGCTTAGCTTACATGAACCCATGCTCTTGTGTACCTTAGATGATTTCATCTCACCTTAATGTCCCTTTATGATGGTGCCACCCTATGTGAGGTATCATTCCCATGGGGGCCTTACCCTTCCATACATAATTGTATCATTTTAAATATAATGTAGAACCTTCACTTGTTGTTACGTGCTCATTTCCTTTTCCTTTCTCTCTTTTTTTTTTTTAGTTTCCTTGTTGATTTTTTTTCTTCTTTGCTGTCTTCTTTAATGTGATGAATGTGTGTAGGTTTAAGATTACCAATCCTTAAGGTTTCAAATAGCTTTTTCAAATATAGATATTTCTCAAGCTCTTAGACTTCCAAGATCTCATGCAATTAACATTAATTTAAGTTCTACGAACTTTCCAAGACCTATTCAAAAAACAATTTCTTCCTCTCAACACAAAGTTCTTCATTTCTACTTCAAACAACACCTTTTGCTTGTGTTCTATACTCGAATCCTATTATACATCTCTACTTATTTTTGACAAAAAATGAACTCTTAAACCAATTTTTCAAGAAAAAACAATAAAACACTTACCCAAGCCACTTGCCATCATCAATAAGTCTTATTGTCCATGGAAGATCTTGATGTATTGCCAAAAAACCTTGGAAATGGTGCCAAATATGTTATCATAGACCCATAAACACAATGCCAGTAAAGGTTTCACCAATATCAAGTGGTTGCATTGACATATCAAATGTCAAACCAAATAGTGACACAATCAAGTGCATTTAGACATGCCATTATATAGAACAATAGTCCAAAAAGAAGTCATAGAGGAAATTCAATATGAGAAAATAGTCCTAAAGAAGAAGATGATGCACCAAAAACGTGCCAAGACACTCTCCTTAGGGAAAATATGGGTTATATCACCTCAAGAATACAATGAAAGCTCAAGATGAAGAAGAAGATGAAAAAAACAGAGAGTAGAAGCAAAAATTATGCGTTTTCTTCAAATGACTCAAAAACTAAGTACAAATGACCCTTTTTCCTCTTAAAAAGTGATCAAAACTTAAAACTTACAAATGCTAGGGTTAACTTCTACTACAATTCAAGGTAAAAAAACAAAATTAAATGGTCAAATAGTTCGGGCATGTGCTCTTGAGCCTCAAGGAATCCTTGGTATTTACATAATGGAGCTTTGATGTTACAATTAGACATATAAAAGTACAAATGTTGAGAAAATATATCATGATTGCCCCTTGGTTCCCCTAAACTTTAGCAATTATCTTCAAGTGGCATTGCTTATCTTCTTCATCAAGAGATTTGATAGCCATTCCAAATGAGAGTTCTTCTAAAAATTTTATGCAAGCCCTATGAGACATCATCTTCATTCAACAAATACTAAGTGCAAAATGTACAAAAACAAGTGTCCCTTTGGGCTTATGTGCAATTATATAAGCCAAGGGAGAAAAACCTCCTAAAGAGAGAAAAATGTGGCCTCATCGTTAGTGACTTGGATTTCATAGTTTGAAGTTAATATTGCATGGGACTGAAACATGAGGTAAGAATTAGAAGTTGTGAACTCTTTTGATTAGCAAAAGGTTAAAACCTTCCATTGAGATAAGAAAGCAAGTTTGGGACCTTCCTTTGAGCAAAAGAAATAGATCTACGACTCTAATCCAAGACTCTGATGTAGCAAGAGGGAACAAGAGACGAGACTCTCCATCCAAAGTCACTTAACACACTTAGGGTTCTTGCAAGTGAATGACTAATTGTGCATAAAAAGTATATGTGACTTAAAGGTAAAAATCTATAAATATAATGTGAAGTCACTCTCATCTATGATACCTTATAAGACTAGAATTTGGTATTATACATGACTCTAGCCTCTTGGAATTTAGAACAAGACCTTCAAAGTCTAATATGAGTAAAGATTGAAGTTCTTTGGTTAGCCAAATAGGGGGTGATTCAAGTGAGGAATTGATTTTGTAAATGTTTAAATGTCACATATTTAAGTAAAGAAAGAAATCATATCCTAGAAGATGATTTGAGATCCTCCATGGAGGACTCTTAACTAAGTACTTGAAAACATAAGTTCTCTAAACTAGAAGAAAGGGAGGATATAGTGGTAGAAAGATGAGAAGGAAATATCGTTTAATAATTCAAAAGCAACCTAGGGAACACTAGAAGAAGTTGAACATACTTAAGTATCACGTATAAAAAATTTGAGGAGTGTTTTCTAGAACCTTCAAAACCCTAGGAAAGATGGAATTAGAGAGGAAAAATTCATTGAAAAAGTCTTGAAAGTCTTCTAAGATTTGTTACCATAAGTATCCACATAAAAGTCCAAATGCCTACTAGACACTTTTGTATATGTTCTTTAATAAAACATAAAGTGGCCTAGTCATTCAGAGACTATAAGTTCGATTGCATTTGTGACACCTAAAAAATTTATGTTCGTGCTCCATGTGTACTATGTGTTTTTTGCATATTCTGCAGGTCCTACACGAAGTACTCTGTGCAACATCCAAAGCGTAGTTTTCTACTATGAGAGTATCATCATGGAGCTCTTGAGAAGGAGCATCCATTGTGATGCATTGCTATCACATCATTTCATTGGTATCATAACTTTCTGACAAAAAAGCTTTGTTTCTTTTTTCTAAGTGAAGCGAGCACTCACCCACTCACCCAAGGATTATGACTAAGGCAATGACCAAGGCATAAACCTTGGCATACCTTGTCATCTGAGTTACCAAAGCCACCATTGGCATCGTTGGTTGCACATGAGGGAGGACCTCAACGATTAAGGAAGACGGAGGTTCTCGATACTTCTTGGGAGGTCACCCATCCTAGTTTGTTCCCCCTGGAGATCTCTTAATTGGAAATCTCTTGCCACTGAGCTACACTCTTGTGGTGCTTGAGGAAGGGGAAAGACTAAGGTTCACATTACCAAGACTTACCTAGCCTTGCCAAAGGAGATGTATGCTAGTTGTTCATAGGTGCTCAATAAGCCCAGTTGGCTTCTTTTGATTAATTGATTATATGTATTGGAGTGAGTGATTCACTATGCATGTTTACATGTCAGTACTTGCCATTTTATAAGATTTTGACATTGTTCATATGCTCATTTTGCATAGGAGACTCTGGCAAAAATTTTCCAGATTTTTGGTTTTGTCAACTATATAGTGGTCAATTTACTCAATGATACAGTTGGCATGGGCACATTTATTCTCACATATTCCTTTTGTTTGTCATTACTATTCATTGATTAGTTTTTTTGGGAAGAGTGATGAATGTTTCCTAGAATCTAGCACTTGGTCATCCTTTTTTGAGCCTTAGTGGTGTTTGGACTCTTCTAGATCCATTATCATTCTAGAAAATTCTCTATCAACATGGCATCAGAGATCTCATGCACATCTGGTGGATCAGGTTCTAGTGTTAATGTTCCTAATAGGATCTATGACTTGCAGGACAAAGACCATTTCCAGATCCAAAAATTTTATGGCACAAACTTTGCTCTATGGAGGAATTTGATTAAAGATGTGCTGATTTAGAGAAGGTAATGAAAGCCAATAAATGGAATCTCAAAGAAGCTTGCTAACATGGATGAGGCTGATTGGATGAGTTGGATGAAATGGCTAGGTCTACCATCCAATTTCACCTAGAAGATAATGTTTACTTTACAATATTGGATTGTGAAAGTGCATAAGAGCTTTCGAAGAAGTTATGCAATAAAAAAAAAAAAGAAAAGGCATCAAATAAAATGTACTTGATGAGAAACGTACATGACCTTCACATGAAGGACACAGATAGTGTTGATGCTCATCTAAATGATTTTGATGCTATATTCTCTCAATTACACGCTCAAAAAATAGAGATGCATAATGAATTGAAACCAGCCTTGTTGCTATGCATCTTGCCATCATCATGGGATACATTTTATGTTGGAGTTTGAGGTCTATGAAAGCACATAAACAACACAAAGAAGAAGAAGAAGCTTGGAGCACAACACACAATACTGAATGTATTACCAAGAGAATGTACAAAGATAAGTGACCCGTTAGGGTTATAGGCATATATACAAGCTAGGGGGAAAAACCTCCCAAAGAGGGAAAAAAGTGCCCCGATGGTCCTAGTGTGTTTACACACATCACTACCTAAATATATCAACAAATTCCCCCTGAGGGTGATGCGATAAACAAGGAGACGACACTTATGTATAAGGATGTGTCAAGCTACATGGAATCAATCCACAAAAGGAAGTAAGCCCAAAGCTTTGTAGAAAGCTTCAAACCTCTCCTTAGGCAGAGCCTTTGTGAAAAGGTCTACAATGTTCTCCTCTGTGGGCTCATATGTCAAACTCATCTCTCCAATAGAGAACCTCTCAGTGACATAATGATATTGCACCTCAATGTGCTTAGTTCGAGCATGGAATGCACGGTTCCTCACAACTGCCAATGCGGCTTGACTGTCAGTGAAGATGGTGTGATCAACACCCAAATCAACCATAAGGCATCTGAGCCACACACACACACTCAATAGCCATTATGAAAACTGCTTTATACTCAGCCTCACAACTAGAAGTGGCCACAGTAGGCTACTTCTTTCTCAACCACGATATGCATGAGCTACCAAGCATGAAGCAAAAACCATTGGTGCACACATGAGTGTCACAGCAACCAACCTAATTAGAGTAAAAAAAGCATGTAAATCTGGCAGTGGTGATTCCCCATTGGGATAAAACAATCCAAGTTGTCGAATAGCACACAAGTAGCGAAAGATATGCTTAATCACCTACCAATGCTTGACACCTAGGCAGTGCATGAACTTGCTCATCTGTGAGAGAGAAAACTGAATATCTGGTCGAGTAATGCACAAGTAAATCAAGCACTAACAACATACTGATAGAGACAACATCAAAAGCATCTGCAGCATCATGGAGGCTCAATCGTAAACCTGTCTCCATAGGAGTGTCAATAGGTTTGTAGTCTCCAAGCCCAAAAACCTACAATAATGTGTCAATATATTTTTCTTTTGATACAAAGCTAGTCTGCCATCAACTTGCATAAATTGAATGCTCAATAATGATGCAAATGCCCCAAATTTTACATCTCAAATGAGGCATGCAAATCAGCCTTAAAATTTGCAATATGCTTCTCATTAGGACCAGTGAGAAGAATATCATCAACATAGACAACAATGATCAGAAGCACATCATTAGCACGCTTAACGTATAAGGTGCTCTCAGTTGGACTGTTCTCAAAACCATGTGCAATCAAGTAGGCATGTATCTTTTCATACCAAGCACGTGGTGCTTGTTTCAAACCATATAATGCATTTTTCAACCTACACACTTAATTTCATGCCCTTTTTGTAAAAAACCATGATGCTAAAAAACATACACTTCTTCATGCAAGTCACCATTCAAAAATGCATTTTTAATATCCAACTAATGTACATTCCAACCATTATGAGCTTCAAGTGCACAAGTGCTACAAGCAGTAGTCATTCGACATGTGCGCGTAAATGTGTCATCAAAATCAATGTCTCTTTCTTGAGAATAATCTTTTGCAACAAGCTAGCATTATACCTATCAACTGTTCCATCATCCTTATGCTTAAACTTGTATATCCAGTTAGTTCCAATGGACCTCTTGCCAGGAGGCAAGTCCCATAAAGAATAGTTACTATTTTTCATAATAGCTTCATATTTTGATTGCATAGAAACCATCCAATTTTCTAAATTTTGAGCTTCATCAAACAAAACAAGCTCATTCTCATCATAAAGACTAGAGGCAGCCATAACATAGCAATCTGATGCAAAAGAAGCACTATGAGAGCTTGAAAAACTATGATATGAAAGAGGTGCATCTAATTTGTTATCCTACAAAGTCTGCCCTAGCCATTTAGGCAAAGTCTTTGCCTCCTCTATATCAGTTCTCTCATCAACAACTACATCATGTAAATCTACATCATAAATGGAATGATCTAGATCATCACATGAAACCTATAAAGGCTGAGAAATTGCCTCATTTGGACCAGCACTAGAGTGTCCACCTGTGAAAAGAGGAAGCAAAGTGTCATACACATCTTTGGAGCTAGCTGTTGTCTCCTTAATACATGAAAGTAATGGTTGAATTGCATCTTCCACGAAAACAATATCATGGCTAACCAAAATGCATTTTGTCTGTGGACGATATAGATGATACACTTTGCTTTTAGAATTGTACCCAACAAAAATACATTCCTTTGCTTTATCATCCAATTTCTTGCATTGTTGTTCAGGCACTAATGCATATGCCAGACAACCAAAGACATGCAAGTGAGCAAGAGATGGCTTGCAACCATGCCAAAACTCATATGGAGTGATAGACTACAATGCGTTAGTGGGACACCTGTTAAGTACCTATGTTGCACACATAACAGCCTCAAGCTAGAAGCCATGTGGTAAAGCCTGACTCTTGACCATACACCTCATCATCTCCATGAGTGACATGTTCTTCCTTTCAGCAAATCCATTCTATTGAGGTGTATATGGCACTGTACATTGATGTTTTATCCCACGTTCATCCAGAATTGCATTAAATTTAGAAGACATATATTCCTCCCCTCAATCTGAATGAACGGTGCCCATTTTACATGCTCACATATTCTCAGCCAAAACCATAAACTGTTTGAAGCACACAAACACTTTGGACTCTGCTTTTCATGGATACATCCATGCATGCCTGAAAAATCATCAATACGAAAAGAAGGTGTCCGCATAGGACCACAGACATCACTGTGAACAAGCTACACTTTCTGAGTAGCTCAAACTGAGCTATCTTTTGGGAAGGAGGAACATTGCATTTTGCCCAAAATATAGCCTTCACAAACATGTTTACTAGGTGCCTCAAGTTTGGACAGAGAGGACACCATTTTCAGATTTCTATAGGCGTAACAAACTAGCAAAACTCAAATGACCAAAGTGTGCATGCCAAAGCTTTGCATATGACATAGCCTGAGATTCGTGAACTTCATATGCTGAATCATTCACAATTTTTATAATCTATGAGCTAATATAGCCCACAATATAAAATTCTAGAAGCAATAATGATGTCCCCATTTGGGAGATCATGGATTGTACATCTGTCGTCAATACATTTCACAACCAAGCTAATCTTGGCTAATGCTTATTGATATATTTAGGTAGTGATGTGTGTGAACACTCTAGGACCATTGAGGCACTTTTTCCCTCTTTAGGAGGTTCTTTTCCTCGGCTTGTATATACGCCTATTGCCCTAATGGGCTACTTATCTTTCGTCTAACTCCAACAATTGGTATCAGAGTAGGTCGTCGCTTCATCTAGGGCATCGTCAACACCTCTCCAGTTGTAGTCTCAGAATCACATGAAATTTGGTAAGCATACTCAGGGTGTTTTAGAGATCAAAACTGTTTTGCTTTGTGGTGCCAAAATCGTGATCTGAGCTCATTTCAGCCTTTGACCACACTATCACAGTGCTTGTGTAGGCTATTTTGTCTTTTTGTGCCAAAGATATATACCAGTTTTGATTCTCCAATATAAGTGTCTCGAAGTCTTCTACATGTTTAGCAGAACTTGTGAGGGTAGTTTTGTTCGACTTTTTCGGATACAATCATTTTTCTGCATCAAGATATTTTAGTCACCGGCCATGGCTGAAAGCAATGATGTATTTTGTATGATGGCTATTAACGATAAGTTGGATGATACGAATTAACCATTGTGGGATTATATGATGCATCATGTATTGGTCACAAAAGGACTATGGAATATTGTGTAGGGTGTTGAAAGATGTCCTATTATACCTGCAAATACAAGTACTACATGTTGGAGTTAGACGTCTGCGAAAGTACGTGAACAGCACAAGGAAGAAGAAGAAGAGTGGAGCACAACACATAATAATGAATGTATTACTAGAGAATGTACAAAGATAAGTAGCCCAATAGGGTAACAGGGGTATATACAAGCCGGGGGGAAAAAACCTCCTAAAGAGGGAAAAAAGTACCCCGACGGTCCTAGTGTGTTCACAAACATCACTACCTAAATATATCAACCAATCCCCCCTGGGAGTGATGCACTGAACAAGGACCTGGCACTCATGTATAAGGAAGTGCCAAGCTATGAGGAAATCACTCCACAAAACGAAGTAAGCCCAAAGCTTTGCAAAAATCTTCAAACTTCTCCCTAAGCAAAGCCTTCGTGAAAAGGTCTACAACATTCTCTTGTGTGGGCACATATGCCAAGCTCATCTCCCTAGCAGAGAACCTCTCCCAGGCATAATGATAATGCACCTCAATTTGCGTAGTGCAAGCATGGAACATAGGGTTCCTCGCAATTGCCAATGCACTCTGATTGTCAGTGAAGATGGTGGTGGTAGAAGACTGACCAACACCCAAATCAATCATAAGGTGTCTGATTCACAGACACTCAACAGTTGTTGTGAAAGCTGCCCTATACTTGGCCTCACAATTGGAAGTGGCCACAGTAGGCTGCTTCTTGCTCAACCAAGATATACATGAGCTACCAAGCATGAAGCAAAAGGCACTAGTGGACACACGAATGTCATAGAAACGAGCCCAATCAGAGTAAAAAAAAGCATGCAAATATGGTGGTAGTGATCCCCCCCTTGGGATAAAACAACCCAAGTAGCCAAGTACCACTCAAGTAGTGAAAGATGCGCTTAACCACCTACCAATGCTTGACTCCTGGGCATGCATAAACCTGCTCAACTATGAGACAACAAACTGAATATCTGGCCGAGTAATGCATAAGTAAATCAAGCATCCAACAACTTGGTGATAGAGAACAACATCAAATGCATCTCCAGCATCATGAAGACTCAATTGTAAACCTGTCTCCATAGGAGTGGCAATAGGTTTACACTCTTCAAGGCCAAAATGCTACAATAATGTGTCAATATATTTCGCCTACACAAAGCCATTCCACCATCAACGTGCATAAATTGAATGCCCAAATAATGATGCAAATGCCCCAAATCAGACATCTCAAATGAGGCATGTAAATCACACTTGAAATCAGCAATATGCTTCTCATGAGGACCAGTGAGTAGCATGTCATCAACATACATCACAATGATTAGAAGTACATCATTATCACACTTAACATATAAGGTGCTTTCAGTTGGAATGTTCTCAAAACCATGTGCAATCAGATAGGCATGTATCTTTTCATACCAAGCACGTGGTGCTTGTTTCAAACCATATAAAGCCTTTCTTAACATGCACACTTGGTTTTCATGCCCTTTCTACACAAGGCCACGGAGCTAAAAAACATACACCTCTTCATGCAAGTCACCATTCAGAAATGCTGTTTTAATGTCCAACTGATGTACATTCCAACCATGATGAGATGCAAGTGCACAGATGCTATGAACAGTAGTCATTCGACATGTAGGTGCAAAGGTTTCATCAAAATCAATGCCTCTTTCCTGCGCATAACCCTTTGCAACAAGCCTAACCGTATACCTGTCAACTGTTCCATTAGGCTTATGCTTCAACTTGTAACCCACTTAATGCCAATGGCCTTCTTGCCAAGAGGCAAGTCACAGAAAGACCAAGTACCATTCTTCATTATAGCATCATATTCAGATTGCATAGTAGCCATCCAATTTCTTGAATTTTTTGCTTCATCAAATGAAACAGGTGTGAAGAGATGGATATGTATGTGCTTGAAGATGAAGAGGTGTTGCAAAATCCTTGATCTACACCAGACAAATGAACTCCAAGAGTATGTGGTGGGCCCTTTTATCTTGCCAACGGATGTATTAGACACCCTATGTACCTTGGAAGATCACTCACAAAAAGATAGATCAAAACAGATAAGTTCGAGTTAGCTCAGAGGTGAAGAACTTGCTATTTTTGGTTCATATACCTGTCCAGTGTTTTGCATAATTCTCTAAGCACAGCAGCAATTAGCTTAATTCCTCTTGGAGAAGCCTAGCTAACTTAAAGAGCTAACTTTCAAGAGTAATCGCATAAAAAATAATGAACCACACACTGAGAATGATGTTTAACAACTGATGACATCATCCCGATTTTCACGGGCTACTACAATTTGAGACCAGTGAGTAGAAAAATGAACATAACTCCAGATTTAAGAATCCAATGATTATGAAAATTTGTATTCTTATACTAGACAATAAGCTGCATCCAACAAGCTTTAAACCATTGAATTCGGATAAGTACACACTGAGAAATAGCTCTGACAAGATGAGTAAAAAAAATCGGGTATTTGATAGAGAAGTGAAAATGACAGACAGGGTTGACTTCAACTGAACATAACTAAATATTGCAATACCCAAATTAAATGAAACTTTGTGAGCATATAATAGATTTATAGAGCTAACTTTACCAGGTTAAATTACTAAAAATGATGCACCAAGCTCAGAGAAACCATCTCTGCAATCTGACTGAGAAAACTGAGAGATATGGCAGTGAGTAGTACACTTCACAAGAACATGGAAATATGAACTCAAATGATCATGAAAATGAAAGTATATTGATTGTATAATACAATGGACTTACTTATACATATGTGTGCCTTGTAATCACACCTTGATATGGCATAAAGCTCAGCTCTTGGAGGTCTTCACATAGGTCTCTCTAACCACGACTAAAGCTGCCATCTATTTATAGTTGAGTTTGGGAGGCTAACTTCCCTCAATCACTCTCCAATCAATTAGTGATTGATTTGATTCTCTACCTACCACAAATCACAAATTCATGGCTCCTCTTTCCCTTTTTGATCAAGTGGACTCAACCACTTAAGATTCTCTCACTTTTACATTAAGTAAACTCTTCAAAAGTTACAAGAGGTAGTTCACAAGTGAACTTTGCATAGTCTTCATTTTAAAGCTTCTTCTATGACTTTGTGGGACTCAAGAAAATACTTAGGCTTGTCATAGACTTGCTCCAATAGCTCCCCCTCAAGCCAAGTATGCTTGAGGTCTTCAATCTTCCAAGATTACCTGTAAACCAATCATAGCCTTGAATTTGCAAAGCTTTGTACCATCCAATGCTTTGGTTAGAATATCTACACATTGTTGATGAGTGGACACGTATGATATTTGAATCTCTTTGCTTAGAACCTTCTCTCTTACATAGTGATAATGAACTTCAATATGTTTAGTCCTTGCATGAAAAATAGGATTAGCAGCCAAATGAATAGAACTCATATTGTCACCATAAATAGTTGGAGTTCCAAACTCCAATCCAAAATCTTTGAATAATGTCTTCATCCACATAGCTTCTTGTGTAGCTATGGCAAGACCTCTGTATTCAGCTTTAGTAGAAGAGAGAGCAACTGTAGGTTGCTTCTTGGATGACCATGAAATAAGCTTTGAACCTGCAAAGGTAAGATAACATGAAGTGCTCCTTCTATCTTCCTTGGAGCGAGCCCAATCTGCATCAGAAAATAGCTTCAAACCTAAATCAGATACATAAGGATAATAAAGTCCTTCATTTATGGTTCCTTTGAGATACTTGAGAATCCTTTTGACAGCATCCATATGTGGTTTCCTTGGTGTGTGCATAAATTGACTTAGCACACTCACACTGTAACATATATCTACTCTTGTCAATGTGGCATAGTTGAGGCTACCCACTAGACTTTGATATGATGTGATGTCCTCTATGAGTTCACCTTCATGTGAGCTCAATTTGTGATTGACCTTCATTGGAGTACCTGCAATCTTACAATCTTGCATCTTGAATTTTGCGAACATGTCCTGAATGTACTTTCTTTGAGTGAGAAACAAACCATGATCTTTGTAGAAAACTTCCAAACCTAGGAATTAGGTAAGTGAACCCAAGTCACTTATCTTGAACTCTTCTCTCATCTGATCTTTGATCTTCTTCATACCATCTGCATCATTTCCTGTCAATATAATATCATCTACATATACACATAGGTAGATGATCTCAGAATTACTCTTTTTAATAAAGAGTGAAGGATCTGCCTTGCTTGGTTGAAAGCCTTTGTCTTGCAAGAATGAAACAAGCCTGAAATTCCAAGCTCTTGGAGCTTGCTTGAGACCATACAATGCTTTGTTAAGTTTACACACATAATCAGGATAAACTTGATTCTCAAAACCAGGTGGGTGTGCCATATATACCTCTTCTGTTATCCAACCATTCAAGAATGCATTCTTTACATCTAGTTGAAGTATCTTCCAATTCTTGGAAGAGGCAATACTAAGCAAAACCCTAATAGTAGGCATCTTTGCCACAGGAGAGAAGGTCTCCTCATAATCAATTCCCTGAGTTTGTGCAAAGCCTTTTGCTACAAGCCTTGCCTTATACCTGTTAATGGAACCATCAGAATTCTTCTTGAGTTTATAGACCCATCTTGAGCCTATTACCTTCATGGATTAAGTCTTGGGCACCAAATCCCAAGTGTTGTTTTCCTCAAGTGCTTCAATCTCTTCCTTCATTGCATGCTTCCATTCTGATTTTGCTTTGGCCTCTTCAAAGGATGATGGCTCCTCTTGGTTTATGTCCTGTGCTATGTAGATAGAATGTTTAGTTACTAATGAGGTGTCAAACCCATACCTTTCTGGTTTTTTCTTTTCCCTCATAGATCTTCTTAGGCCATGATGTGATGATTCTGCCTCATGTCCAAGTTCTTGCAATTTTTCTTTACCTTTAGACGTCCATGCTTTGATCTTTTCCATCTGAGATTCATCATCATCTTCTGAGGTGTCTTGTTCTTCAATCTTTGGTTGTTCTCTACCAAGCTTTGGAAAATCTTCTTCAAGATCATATGGTAAATTGACCTTCCTGCATGAATCTTCATACCATGAATTGTTTTCATCAAAAACTACATCTCTGCTTACCAAGAATCCTTTGTTGGTAGGGTTGTATAACCTGTAGCCCTTTTGATTGTTGTCATATCCAATAAATACACACCTTTCTACCTTTGGATCCATCTTGCCTCTAACCTGTGAAGGAACATGAGCAAAAGCAATACATCCAAAAATTTTACAATGATCTAAGCTTGGTCTTCCTCCATTCCAAGCCTCATATGGAGTCATCCCATCAAGGGATTTTGAAGGCAATCTGTTAATCAAATAAGTGGCTGTAGATACATCCTCAACCCATAGATAATTAGGCAAATGCTTTTCATTTAACATGGACCTTGCAGCTTCAACAATTGTCCTATTCCTCGTTTCTGCCACTCCATTTTGCTCAGGAGTGTACCTTGTAGTTACCTCTCTTTTGATTCCTCTTTCTTGAAGAAAAGAATCACACTCATGGGAGAAGTATTCTCCCCCTCCATCTGACCTTAGCCTTTTTAGTGATTTACCTGTTTGATTCTCCACAAGAGCCAAATATCTTTTGAAACATGAAAAAACTTCATCTTTGTGTTTCATAAAGAATAGGATAGTCCAGCTGCTGCAATCATCAATAAAGGAGACATAATACCTTGATCAGGATATTGAAGCTTCCTTGCTAGGTCCCCATAAATTTGTATGAACCAACTCCAAGAGATCTCCATGCATATAACCTTTCTTCATGAATGGTAACCTGTGAGACTTTCCAAATTGACATGCACTACACTTATAAATCATATGTTGTTTTGACAAATTAGGGAGTCCAAGTACACTTTGGTCCTTTCAAATTTGCTTTAATGATCTTTCACCAATATGTGCTAACCTTTTGTGCCATACTTCCAATTCTGTGAGTGTCTGACTACCATAATTAAAGAGAGCAATGTTTCTATTGTCTTGTAATTCAAATGTGAACAATCTACCTGCCTTTTCACCTTTTGCAATTCTTCTGAATCCTTGACTTGGATCTTCAACAAATGCTCTTGTTTTTGTGAACCTGACTTGCAACCCTTTCTCTACTATCTGCCCAACACTTATCAAATTCTTTGTAATGGTAGGGACATAGAGTACCTTAATGAGTAGGTTGATGTTTCCATCAGGTGCTTTGACATTGCCTATTTTCTCCACAGGATGTCTTGTGTCATCTCATATTTGTACCTCATGCTTATTCTTTGGATCTTCTAAATCTGATAGGAGTGCCACATTTCCTGCCACATGATTTGAACAACCTGAATCTATGTAGAAAACATGCTCATTAGATTTACCTTGTGGCATAGCCATGTTCATGATCAATAATGAATCCTCTTTGTTTGAGTCTTCTGTGTAGTTATTGAAGTCTCTCCTTCCTTTGTAGCCTCCTTGATAGTTTGAATGATTGTAGTTGTTGTAGTTGCCATGATAATTGTTGAACCTTCCTCTTGAGTAGCCATAACTTCCTCTATTGTATCCTCTGCCTCTTTGATTCCTGGAATTCCTAAAGCAATTTTCAGTTGTATGATTAATTAGTCCACAAATAAAACATGAGTTGGAGTCTTGGGATCTCCCCCTGCCTTGTCTACCTCCTCTTCCTCTACCTCTACCATGTCTTCCTCTACCTGCATATGTACCTGCTTCATCATCGACTTTCTTTGCCTTTCCTTTGTTATCTTTGGACTTGCTTTTATCAGTGTATAAAGCTGAAGATTGATTACCTTTAGAGCTTTCTCCATTTTTGATAAGCTTTGCCTCTTGAGTAAGTAGTTGTCCAATGAGTGTATTGAAATCAGGTACATGCATATCCATGTACAAATCCATAGCTGTGGTGAATGCTTCCCACTTGTCATCTGCCTTCAAGCCATTGATGACCTGCCTTACAATTTGCTCTTCATCTATTACCTCTCCAATGCTTCCCAACTGATCTGCTATGTCCTTGAGCTTTGTGACAAAATCAGTCACATTTTGTTTGGGAGCCTTCTTGAGAGTTGTGAAATCTAGCCATAGTTGATGCTTCCTAGATTTGGTACTTGAAGAGAAGAAGGCTTCAAGTGCATCCCACACTTCCTGAGATGTCTTACAACTTTTAATGTGAGACAACAAAAAATCTAAGATAGAGTTGAGGAGATAAGACCTTGCAAGTGCATCCTTGGAGCACCATGTGATCAATCTTTCTTGCTCTTCTTGTGTTGGTTGACTTTTGTTCTTGAAACTTGGCATAACTTCATCTCCAGCCACATAACCATATAAACTTCTACCTTGGAGATAAGCTTCCATTCTTAATTACCAAGCTGAGTAGTTACCTCTATCCAATTTGTCAATTGATGAAGGAAATCCATCTGCCATGTTGTCCAACCTTACTCTGATACCACTATGAAGAGATGGATAGGTATGTGCTTGAAGATGAAGAGGTGTTGCAAAATCCTTGATCTACACCAGCCCAATGAACTCTAGGAGTATGTGGTGGGCCTTTTAGCTTGCCAATGGATGTATTAGACACCCTATGTACCTTGGAAGATCACTCACAAAAGGATAGATCAAAACAGATAAGTTGGAGTTAGCTCAGAGGTGAAGAACTTGCTATTTTTGGTTCATACACCTGTCCAATGTTTTGCATAATTCTCTGAGCACAACAGCAATTAGCTTAATTCCTCTTGGGGAAGTCTAGTTAACTTAAAGAGCTAACTTTCAAGATTAATCTCATAAAAAATAATGAACCACACACTGAGAATGATGTTTAACAACTGATGACATCATCCCGATTTTCATGGGCTGCTATAGTTTGAGACCAGTGAGCAGAAAAATGATCGTAACTCCAGATTTAAGAATCCAATGATTATGAAAATTTTTATGCTTATACTAGACTGTAAGCTGCATCCAAGAAGCTTTAAATCATTGAATTTGGATAAGTACACACTGAGAAATAGCTCTGACAAGATGAGTAAAAAAATCGGGTACGTGACAGAGAAGTGAAAATGATAGACAGGGTTGACTTCAACTGAACATAACTGAAGATTGCAATACCCAAATGAAATGAAAATTTGTGAGCATATATTAGACATATAGAGCTAACGTTACCAAGTTAAATCACTAAAAATGATGCACCAAGCTCAAAGAAACCAGCTCTGCAATCTGACTGAGAAAACTGAGAGATATGGCAGTGAGTAGTACACTTTTCAAGAACATGGAAATATGAACTCAAATGATCATGAAAATGAAAGTATATTGATTGTACAAGAGGTAGTTCACAAGTGAACTTTGCATAGTCTTCATTTTAAAGCTTCTTCTATGACTTTGTGAGACTCAAGCCAATACTTAGGCTTGTCATAGACTTGCTCCAACAACAGGTTCGTTCTCATCAGAGAGACTAGAGGTGCATCTAATTTGCTATCATGCAAAGTCTGCACAAGCCATTTTGACATAGTTTTTGCCTCCTCAATATCAACTCTCATCAACAAGTGCATGATGTAAATCTGGATAAAAAATGGGATGATTTGCATCATCACATGAAACCTGCAAAGGTTGAGAAGTTGCCTCAGTAGGACCAGTACTAGATTGTCCACCTGTAAAAAGAGACAGAAAAGTATCATACATGTCTTGGGAGCTAACCGGTGTCTCCTTACTACATGAAAGCAATGGCTGAATAACATCTTCCACAAAAACAACATCAAGGCTAACTAGAATGCATTTAGTCTGTGGATGACACAGACGATAAACTTTACTTTCTGAATTGTACCCTATAAAAATACATTTTACTGCTTTATCATCCAATTTTTTGCGATGTTCAGGCACTAATGCATATGCCACAACCAAACACACAAAGATGGGCAACAGATGGCTTGCGATCATGCCAAGCCTCATATGGAGTGATAGACTCCAGTGCTTTAGTGGGACACCTATTAAGTACATATGCTGCATACATAATAGCCTCAAGCCAGAAACTATGTGGTAAAGCTTGACTCTTTACCATACACCTCGCCATCTCCATGAGTGACCTGTTCTTTCGTTCAGCAACTCCATTTTGTTGAGGTGTATATGGCATTGTACACTGGTGTTTTAATCCACGTTTAGCCAGAAATGCATTAAAATCAGAAGACATATATTCCCCCCCGATACAGAGGGTGCCCATTTTACATGCTGACAGATTTTCTGCCAAAACCAAAAACTGTTTGAAACACATGAATACTTCGGACTTTGCTTTCAATGGATATACCCATGCATGCCTGCAGAAGCACTGTGATAGTGCATTTGGAGAGGTGTTGATGACGCCATAGATGAAGCGGCGACCTGCTTTGTTACCCAATTATTGGAGTTAGACGTCTGCGGAAGCACATGAACAACACAAGGAAGGAGAAGAAGAAGAAGAAGAAGAAGCTTGGAGCACAACACACAATATCGAATGTATTACTAGAGAATGTACAAAGATAAGTAGCCCAATACAGTAATAGGCGTATATACAAGCCGAGGGAAAAAAGCCTCCTAAAGAGGGAAAAAAGTGCCTCGGTGGTCCTAGTGTGTTCACACACATCACTACCTAAATATATCAACACTACAAATACAGGTACTGAAGCTGATGGAGATGGTATCGAAGATGGTGATATTCTGTAGATTCTTGTTCGTGATCCTTTATCTGTTGCGCCTACTGTAGAGAAAATTTGTTGGGATGGCAGAGATGCTCAAGCACATAAGTTGATAGCTTTGTCTGTCAAATGTGCCATTATTCCTCACATTTGCTGCTTCACATCCAAAAACTCAAAGATGATCATAATATGGTGGCTTCCTTGTCCATAACTCTTGTGCCACTTTCAGACCTTTTGCAGTACTAGGTGAAAGGTTAATCACATGAATTGCAGTCAATACTGCTTCTGCCCGAAAGCTTTGTGAGAGGTTTGCATGATGCAACATAGAGACTACTCTATCTTGAATAGTGTTATTCATCCTCTTAGCTACACCATTCTGTAGTGGGGTATAAGGAGCTGTAAACTCTCTACGGATCCCTCTAGACTAACAGAAAAGGTTGAATTCATGTGAGGTATACTCACCCCCGTTATCTGAATGTAAAGCCTTAAGCTTAGTTCCTTTTTTCAGTCTCAACTGAAGCAAGCCATTTTCTGAAAGTAGGGAATACATCATCCTTCGATTTGATAGGATATACCCAAACTTTTCTAGTAGCATCATCTATGTATGTGACAAAGTAGAGAGAACCACCTAAGGATCTAGTGGGCATGGGACCACACACATCTGTATGAACGAGATCTAAAAACTGAATTGAAGAATCAATGTGCATTCTATGCACATTTCTGGTTTGCTTTCCATATTGACAATGCTCACAAAATGAAAAATCGGAGAAAGATAACACAGATAGGTATCCAAAACAAGAAAGATTTTCAATTCCACTACGTGATATATGGCCCAAATGACCATGTCAAATACAAGCCATAGGCTATTCAGTAACAACTAACACGTGTTCTTTCTGTGATACAAATGAAGGATAAAGTGAACCAACTTTGCTTCCTTTTGCAATAACCATATTGTCCTTTGATATGCAAAAGGGTTGAGCATAGAAGAACACCTTGTAACCAAGGTCATCAAGTTGACCAACTGACATCAAACTGTGTGATAACTGAGGTACATGGCGTACATTATGCATAGTAAATTTTGAACCATCAATGAAATGCACAACCACATCTCCAATCCCCACAACATCACACTGTTAAGAGTCACCAAGTCTCACGGTACCAAGAGACTTTGCTTCATAATTAGAGACCATTCTCTGTGTGGTGTCACATGGAAAGAAGCATCAAAATCTAGCAGCCATGTGTGGAAAAGAGAATCAGCGATAAGCACCTCAGATGGCACAGTACTATCAAGTGTCAACACATCAACATCATAAAAAATAGCATTAATTTCTTCAATCTTCATAGTCAAAGTAGATGGTGTAGGTAACTATTTAACATGCCCATCAACGTTCTGTCCTTTAGCTTTAGCATTCTTTGATGCATAACAGTTTTTCTTCATATGTCCTTTCTTACGACAATAATGGCATTCGATATCCCTCTTTCTTGATTTACTTCTACTCTTATTTCGTTGACCATTCTTTTCCTTGTTCTTGCTCTTGCCACGTTGTCGATTCTTTCCTTGGTAAGAATCACGAACATTATATGCATCTCCAATCTGAGTGCCAACCATAGATTTTCTACGAATCTCCTCACTCAAGAGTGCTCCACATATGTCATCATAGACAAGTTTACGACCAGGTGCACTATTGTTAATAGCTGTGCAAAATGTATCCCATGATGATGGCAGTGTGCATAACAACAATACTTCTTTCATCTCGTTATCCATATCCATTTTTTGAGCCTGTAGCTGGGAGAATATAGCATCAAACTCATTTAGATGAGCAGCAACACTATATGTGTCCTTCATAAGAAGGTCATATAATTTTCTCATCAAATACACTTTATTTGATGCCATCTCTTTTTCATATGTATTGCATAACTTCTTCCAAAGTTCCTCTGCACTTTCATAGTCTAATACTGTAAAGTAAACATTATCTGCCATGTGCAAGCGAATGGTAGACATGGCCATTTCATCTATCTCATCCCAATCATCTTCATCCATGTTGGCAGGCTTCTTTGAAATCCCATTTACTGGCTTCCATTGTCTCCTTTGAATCAGCACATCTTTAATCTGATGCTTCCATAGAGCAAAGTTTGTGCCATCAAATTTTCGGATCTCAAAATGGTCTTTGCCCTACAAGTTAGAGCTCCTCTTCAGAACACTAGCACTAGACCCTGATCCACCGGATGTGCCTAAGACCTCTGATGCCATGATGGTAGAGAACTGAATGGAATGATAATGGATTTAGAAGAGTCCGAACACCAACGAATAAGTGTATCAAGGAGTAAATTGACCACTATATAGTTGACAAAACCAAAAATCTGGAAAGATTTTGCCAGAGTATCCTCTGCAAAATGAGTGTATGACCAGTGTCAAAATATCATAAAACTGCAAGTACTGACATGTTTGCCTACATCATGAATCATTGACTCCACTGCATATAATCAATTACCCAATAGAAGCCAACTAGGCTATTCAAGCACCTATGAACATTTATCATACATCTCTTGTGGCGAGGCTGGGTAAGTCTTCCACCTGCATCACCGAAGAGACCTCGACATCTGGGTGTCTCCTAGTTAAGAAAACCTCACCACGGCCCTCTTTCTCAAATGTAAAAGGCTTTATGCAAAGAACATAACCGCTATATCAATGACCACATGGATGTACATAAGCGGTATCCACAGAAGTGTACATGATGTGTATGTGCTCAATATATGCAGTAAAATGACACTAAAAGGCTGAATGCACAGCCCAAAAAACTAGCCAATTACTCCGGCAAGTGTCTGTCAACTCTGATGTTTTTGGCTCAAAAACCTACATAAATTTGCAGGGGCTTCTCCCACAAAAACTAAAAACCTTTCCAAAAACCTGTAGTTTTGAGAGTGTGGCTGAAAAACACAACCCCAAAGGTTGATATTTATTGTTGGAGAAGTACAAAGAACACTCTTCTTGATGTTTGCGGGCCTTTGTGAAGAGAACTATGTGCAAAAGTACTCCAAAATGGCTCCAAATGACACCCAAAAATGCTTCAAAAATAGGCTTTGAAAGCAAAGAATGAAGATTTGAGGGACCAAAACATGTTCAAGGTAATGTCAACCTTAGTCTTTCCCCTTCTTTAGACGCCACAAGAGTGTAGCTTAGTGGGAAGAGATTGTCACAATTAAGCGAGTTCTGGGGGGAATAGTACTGGCATGGGTGACCTCTCAGGAAGTATCGGGAACCTCTATCTTCCTTGATCGTTGAGGTCCTCCCTTGCGCATAGCCAAAGGTGCCAACGATGACCGGTGACTCGGATGACAAGGTATGCCAAGGTCTATGCCTTGGTTGCTATCGTCAAACAGCTCTGATACCAGTGTAGTATTTCGACAAGGATGCACCACAGTGCGCTCTCCTTCTCGAGAGCTCCACGATGATATGCTCGGAGTAGAAAACCGAGCTCTGAGGCCGCACAAAGTACTTCGCACAAAAGCTGCAGAATACACAGAAAAACACATTACATAGGGAGCATGAAGACAGACTTCTTAGGTCTCACAAATGCCGTCGAGCATACAATCTGTGGCTGACTAGGCCACTATATGTTTTATTAAAGAACATATACAAAGAAGTGTCCAGTGGCCATTTGGCCTTTCACATGGACACTAATGGTAACAGGAAAAACCTCCCAAAGAGGGAAAAAAGTGCCCCGATGGTCCTAGTGTGTTAACACACATCACTACCTAAATATATCAATGAATCCCACTTGAGAGTGATGCGATGAACAAGGAGATGACACTTATGTATAAGGAAGTTTCAAGCTATGTTGAATCAATCCACAAAAGGAAGTAAGCCCAAAGCTTTGTAGCAAGCTTCAAACTTCTCCTTAGGTAGAGCCTTTGTGAAAAGGTCTGCAATGTTCTCCTATGTGGGCACATATGCCAAACTCATCTCTCCAATAGAGAACCTCTCCCTGACAGGAAAACAGACTGACCAACACCCAAATCCATAAGGCATCTGAGCCACACACATACACTCAATAGTCACTGTGAAAGATGCCCTATACTCAGCCTCACAACTAGAAGTGACCACAGTAGGCTTCTTCTTGCTCAACCAAGATATGCATGAGCTACCAAGCATGAAGCAAAAAGCACTGGTGCACACACGAGTGTCATAGAAACCAACCCAAATAGAGTAAAAAAAAGCATGTAAATCTGGCAGTAGTGATCCCCCCTTGGGATAAAATAATCCAAGTAGTCGAGTAGCACATGATTAGTGAAAGATGCATTCCTGGCTAGTCAAAAGGGTAAAGGTGAATGGAGCTCTTCTAGTAGTAAGCAAAAATCTGATAATTCTGCACAATCAAAGAAGAATGACAGAGATGAGAAGAAAACAAAAAAACACAAATTATTTTGCCAATACTGTAAAGAAAATGTTCATTTCATAAAGAGTTGTCCAAAACTGGCTTCTAAAGAGGCAAAGAAAAGAAAGGCTGGAATGGTTGTTGCAGAGGCCTCTAAACCAAGAACAGAGTCTGCTAATCTAGTGCAGAATGAAGAATGGGCATTTACTATTGTTTGCAGTTTTGATCCATCTTCTCCTAAACATTGTATGTCTGTAGTAGACTCTAATGTTTGGTACTTTGATAGTGTGGCAACCAAACATGTTACCTTGCAACGTAGTTTCTTCACTTCACTCAAGCCTGCCCCTACAATGAATATTGTCACATGTGCCAACAACTCCTCTTATCCTATCGTGGGAGTTGGTAAGATCATTCTGACTACTACTGATGGTAGTTCTTTTACATTATCATATGCTTTATTTGTGCCAAGGATCAAGAAGAATATGTTATTAGTTTCGCCGATGTTAGCCAAGATTGGCCTAGTTGTGAAATTTGTTGATAACAGATGTACAGTTCATGATCTCTCAAATGGTAATGTGATTATTGCTTTTGGGATTTTATGTCCTGGGCTGTATAAGCTCATAGACTATGAAAAATGTGTGAATGATTTGGCATGTGCATCACATGATTATCAAGCTATGTCATATGAAAATCTTTGGCACGCATGCTTTGGTCATCTGAATTTTGCTAGTTTGCTATGCATGCACAAATCTAAAATGATGTCCTCTCTATCCAAAGTTGAGGAACCTAGTAAACATGTATCTGAAGGTTGTATTTTGGGCAAAATGCAACGTTCCTCATTCCCAAAAGATGGTTTAGTTCGAGCTACTTAAAAATTATAGATTGTTCACACTGATGTCTGTGGTCCTATGCAAACACCTTCTCTTGGAAACTATCTTTACTTCGATGATTTTTCCATGCATGCATGGGTATATCCATTGAAAGCAAAGTCCAAAGTGTTTATGTGCTTCAAAGAATTTCTGGTTTTGGCTGAAAATCTTTTACCATGTAAAATGGAAACCCTCCATTCTGATCGGGGGGGTATATGTCTTCTGACTTTAATGCATTTTCGGGTAAAACATCAATGTACAGTGTCGTATACACCTCAATAGAATGGATTTGCATAACTAAAGAATAGGACACTCATGGAGATGGTGAGGTGTATGGTCAAGAGTCAGGCTTCACCACGTAGTTTCTGGCCTAAGGTTGTCATGTGTGCAACATATGTACTTCACAAGTGTCCCACTAGAGCATTTCAGTCTATCACTCCATATGAGGTTTGGTATGGTCGCAAGCCATCTCTTGTTCACTTGCATTAGTGTGTGACTAAAATGAAAGAAATTGGATGATAAAGTAGTGAAATGTATTTTTGTTGGTTACAGTTCTAAAAGCAAAGGCTATTGTCTGTATCATCCACAGACTAAACGCATTTTGGTTAGTTATGATGTTTTTGTGGAAGATGCTATTCCGCCATTACATTTATGTACTAAGGAGACGTCAATTAGCTCCGAAGACATTTATGATACTTCACTGTCTCCTTTTACATGTGGATAGTCTAGTGTTGGTCCTAATGAGGTAACTTCTCAGCCTTTAAAAGTTTCATGTGACGATGCAGATCATTCCATTTCTGATGCATATTTGCATGATGCACTTGTTGATGAGAGAGTTGGTATTGAGTAGGCAAAAACTATGCCAAAATGGCTGGTGTAGACTTTGGTTGATAGCAAATTAGGTGCACCTCTGTCATATCATACTCGTTCAGGCTCTCATAGTGCCTCTTTTTCATCAAATTGCTATGCTATGGCTACCTCTAGTCTATGTGATGAGAATGAGCATGTTTTTCTCAATTAAGCACAAAAGTCAAAAAATTAGATGGCTGCTATGCAATCTGAATATGATGCTATAATTAAAAATGGTACTTGGTCTTCATGTGAGTTGCCTCCTGGAAAGAAGGCCATTGGCACTAAGTGGGTATACAAGGTTAAGTATAAGCTCGATGGAACAGTTGATAGGTATAAGGCTAGGCTTGTTGCAAAGGGTTATGCTCAAGAAAGAGGCATTGATTTTGATAAGACCTTTGCTCCTACTTGCTGAATGACTATTGTTCATAGTATCTATGCACTTGCAGCTCATCATGGTTGGAATGTACATCATTTGGACATTAAAAATGCATTTCTGAATGGTGATTTGCATGAAGAAGTGTATGTTTTTCAACCTTGTCGCTTTATGCGGAAAGGGCATGAAAAATAGGTGTGCAAGTTAAAGAACGCATTTATTGGCCTACAAGCAATGAGGAGATATAGCAATCAAGTACAATCTGGCACAGAAGAGGCCTAACCATTTTTTTTCATAAGTTATTTTTAATCAAAAGTGATTTTCATCACTACACAAACATTGTAAATACTTTTTTTGGCCGATTAGAATCCATTTTGTTCAAGCCAAGGAGACCTCAAGCTTGAGGAGTATTAGATGCACCTATGTATGAGTTTTCATAATTTTTAGACTCCATTTGAGCCCTCCAATAAGCCCTAGAACCTAATTTTTAACTAAGTCGGATAGTAGTTCTAGATAGGGCCAAATGCTAGTTAAAAACTATGCCAAAATGTTAGGGGAGCACTAGATTGTGCTCTCTCACTACAATAGATGAGATTTTGGAAATACACTTCGTATTACAAGAACACCCAAGTAGGGAAAATTATACAAGAATACATAACTGATACAAGGTGTCCCACAACCTAGGATTGATAGGTATGAATAACTAGACCAAAGATGATACAAGACCTCCCACAACCCGAGACTGATAAGTTGGAAGCAAGATCTCTGGGTTACAAGAACTCCCTTCAAGGAGATTATCTAGATACAAGAAATAACTAGACAAGAACTCATGTTACAAGATTACAAGACGACAAGGCTAGATGTCAAAGAACTAGATTAGACAGGATTGGAACAAGGAACAAGACAAGAACTAGAACTGAAACTTGGAGAGTACTTACTTGGCGATCAGGTCTCCTTGAGCTCCCAAGACTGGTATTGGCAAGACTGAGAATGAATGTGGCCAACCCCTTTTTATATAGGTTTCCCAAGGGTAGTTCAAGGGCAGTTATGAGTTGATGATGTCATTGATGATATCATCAACTAGAAAAAAGAGCTTCGAGTGTCAAAATTCAACAAATAGACAGTCAATCTTAGGATTTTAGGACATTCTGAATGCAATGGAAGCATTGATATCTCCAAATTCTAAACCAATCATGAGATATAGTAAGTGACATGGAATCTAAGGTTTAAGATGGTTTCCTTTGTGTCCATGACATCACCTCCCTCTCAAGTGACGAGTTCCACGAAGAGTGGGTATATGACTTTGAGAGTGAGATCTTCTAGAACTTGAATCTTCATAGTTCTTTATCTTTGTAGAGTTCTTGATATGTGGTACTAGAACATGATGATGATGGATATCCATGATGAAACTAGAATGGGTTTGTAGTATATCTAGGTACTGAATCAAGGCCATGATTCCCATGATGGGCAGTACTCCTCTTTTGATTTCGATGATGATCCTTGTGATGTGGGATGGTGGTTGTAGAAGTCCTAATTCCAACTTGCTTCTTCTTCTTACGACATTTGAATACTATATGATCATCATCTCAACAATTAAAGCATAATCCATTGACTTTTGATGTTTTCTTTCCTTTGGTGTAAGTCGTTTGACCCTAATGTTACCCAACTACATGGGTTCCAATTGAGATTCTTCGAGCATATGTTGTTGAGGAACTGAGGTAAACTTGTATTCTCAATCGTGAACATAAATCTTCTTTTCTCGCTTTCTCTCAAACAACCTATTGTCACACTTAATTGCTTGATTCATGAATTCATTCAAAGTATCTAACTTGGGGATGGTTAACATGAGGTCCTTGGCATCTTCACGTAAACCCCTTCGAAATTGCTTGATAAAATAATCCTCATGCCATGTGATATCACAAACGTTTTGTCAGAATTCTGATGCATAGGTAGACGTATGCTTAATGATATGGAGTATACATATTATGAAGATATCAAGAAGGTAAAGGATAAGGAGGAGTTCATATTCAATCAAGGAGGTGTGCTTACTCAATGTTCTCCATCAAAGATCTTGGAAACACCACAATATTCCACTAGAAGCTCAAAGGATCTATCACATGAAGAACCCAAGAAAGTTCAAGAGAGACCCATTCCTTCACCACCTATCAGGATTGAGGATCATGAAGAATTTGAGGTCGTGCATGTATTAGATTCAAGGATGACATCTTATTTCATACCTATGGTCCTAGGTTGTGGGATCTCCTCTATCATCTCTAGTCCAGTTGTTCATACCTATCAGTCCTGAGTTGTGGGACATCTTGTGGCAGTTACATATCCTTGTATTGTTTTCCCTACATGGGTATTCTTGTAATCTGAAGGATATTTTCGAAATCTTGTCTAGTATAGTCAGAGGGCACAATCTAGTGCTCCCCTAACATTAGCTAGAGAGCTCATTTTTGAGGTTGTCTTGTTAGAGTTTTGAGCTATTGTAAGAGATTTCTTGAGTAATAGAAAGCACTCCATTGTTCATCTCTTTGTTCTTGCCTTGTGTGCACATGTGTGTGTATGTGTGTGCATGCTTGTGTGCTTCTCACTCATGCACTTGCTCATAGTCATCATACTAGTCCTCACATCTCCGTGGATTGATATTTATGAGGTGGATCTGCTCACATTGGCACTTGCCATTGTGCGAAAGTAACACCAAATTTGGTGTCGTTGTTGAGGAGAGATCTTCGAGGACAAGCGTGTGATGGTAAGACCTAGAGTTATGATGTTGGATTCATAGTTTATATCTTTACTTTTCTTTATTTTTCATTATTTTTTCTTATTTTCATCATCATCGTCACCATCATCATGCTCACCATCTCCCACCTCCATCTCCATCTTCCCTTTCCCACCTCATTCCCCTCATTTCACTTGTGAGAGAGAGCAAGAGAGAGCTATTGTGCATTCTATTTTTGTGTGTTTTTTAGTCTTTGGTGCAAGATTTGGTAGTATCATCATCATCAACAGCTTTCGTAGGTATGACAGACCTCTGCACAGGTCCTGAGATGATGACCTCTATCTGTCGTGATAGATACAAAAAGCTGGTATTTTATGTTTTCATGCATGGCACAATAAACTGCACCATTAGAGCATTCCAAATCATCAAAAAGTTCCTAAAAATTTGCATTTTTTCCATCTATCATGATAATCATGATAAACAGACCCACGACAGACGATAGACAGACCCATGATGGATGAGAGACACCTATCTATCATGACGGACATCGGTCTATCACGATAGACAGCCTTCACGATAGATGATAGACAACATCTATTGTGATAGATACCCATCTATCGTGACAAACTAAAACCACGATAGATGATAGACACCATCTATGGTGACAGATAGACCCCACGATAGACACCCGTCTATTGCGACAGACAAACAAAGGCCAAGATAATTAAAATCACATCTTAAATGCACTCTCATACATCACTACCACCACCATCCCCACCATCATCTAATAAACCTCATCTACCCCACCACCACAACCACCTAGAGTAGGATCAGTCCTAGCAGATCCCACTACCAAAGACCTAGACATGATGCTTAAAGCATATCAGGCCAGAATCCACGAAGGGCCAAACGTAATAGATCATGACAAGTGCTACCCTAGAGTTGATCTGAAGATTGAACAAACCAAGCTTTGTGCTAAGATGGTAGAATTGGCTCAAACCACTTTTGAAGCCAGTCGACTCTTTAATTGCTCTAGCTTAGCTAACACTCAGTTGCATTTTGATGGACTATTAGAAAGATTGGAGAGGTTAATTGCAAAATCTTGGAAGGAAGCCACTTCTGAGAGTAAGGACAAGGCAAGTGAAAGAATGAGCATTCCCCCCAAGGAAACTTATGTGCCCAATTCCACTGAACTAGAAAACTTTTCTTCTACGAATCGATATTCACAAGAATTCCTACGAGAGATTCAAGAAGAGAAATGGGCTAAATAAAGCAAAAAACCTCCTCCCATTGAAATTGTGGATGACTTGCATGATCAATTCCCACAAGATATTCCTTCTATTTATGGAGAGCAAGAGTATGCCTAGTCTAGTGAATGATTAGACTTCTAGTGGGGGCATATTTGCTTTTTGGGTAATGCCATTTGGGCTCACCAATGCGCCAACTACCTTTCAGAGGCTGATGTTGTTGATATATTTAGGTAGTGATGTGCGTGAACACTCTAGGATCGTGGGGGCACTTTTTCCCTCTTTAGAGGGTATTTTTCCCCTGGCTTGTATATATGCCTATAGTCCTAATGGGTTACTTATCTTTGTACATTCTAATGGTAACACATTCAGTATTGTGTGTGTGCTCCAAGCTTCTTCTTCTTCCTTGTGTTGTTTGCATGCTTCCATAGACCTGAAACTCCAACAATTGGTATCAAAATAGTTCATTGCTTCATCTAGGCCATCCTCGACACCCCTCCAATCACAACCTCTAAATCCCATGAAATTTGGTGAGCATACTCAGGGTGAGTAGGAGATAAAAATAGCTTCACTTTGTGCTGCCAAAATCTCAATCTCAGCTTGTTTTGGACTCTGAATGCACTATCACAATGCTTGTGCATGCTATTTTGTCTTTTTGTGCCAAAGATATATACAGGTTTTGATTCGCTAGTATAAGCATCTCAAAATCTATGACAGGTTTAGCAAAACTTTTCAGGGTGCAGCATATGTACTTAATAGATGTCCCACTAAAGCACTTCAATCTATCACTCCATATAAGGCTTGACATGGTTGCAAGCCATCTGTTGCTCATCTGCATGTTTTTGGTTGTCTAGGCAAGAAATTGGATGATAGAGCAGTAAAATGTATTTTTGTTGGGTACAATTCTGAAAGCAAAGGCTATTGTCTATATCATCCACAGATTAAGCACATTTTGGTTCGCCGTGATGTTGTTTTTGTGGAAGATGTTATTCAGCCTTTACTTTCATGTACGAAGGAGACATCTGTTAGCTCCAAAGATATGTATGATACTTTGTTGCCTCTCTTTATAGGTGGACACTATAGTGCTGGTCCTAATGAGGTAACTTCTCAACCTTTACAGGTTTCATGTGATGCTACAGATCATTCAATTTTTTATGCAGATTTACATGATGCACTTATTGATGAGAGAACTAATATTGAGACACAAAAACTATGCCAAAATGGTTGGTAAAAACTTTGTGTGATAGCAAATTAGATGCACATCTGTCATAATGTACTCGTTCAGGCTCTCATAGTGCCTCTTTTTCATCAGGTTGCTATGTTATAGCTGCCTCTAGTCTTTGTGATGAGACTGGGCCTATTTCATTTGATGAAGCACAAAACTCTGAACATTGGATGGTTGCAATGCAATCTGAATATGATGTTATCATGAAAAATGGTACCAGGCCTTTATGTGACTTTCCTCTTGGCAAGAAGGCCATTGGCACTAAGTGGGTATACAAGCTGAAGTGTAAAGGTGATCGAACAACTGACAGGTATAAGGCTAGGCTTGTTGCAAAGGGTTATGTGTAGGAAAGAGGCATTGATTTTGATGAGACCTTTGCACTTACATGTCAAATGTCTACTGTTCATTGCATCTGTGCACTTATAGCTCATCATGGTTGGAATGTACATCAGTTGGACATTAAAACCGGATTTTTGAATGGTGACTTGCATGAAGAAGTTTATGTTTTTTAGCTCCATGGCTTTGTGCAAAACAGGCATGAAAACCAAGTGTGTAGGTTAAAGAAGGTGTTGTATGGTTTAAACCAAGCACCACATGCTTGGTATAAAAAGATACATGCCTGTCTGATCGCACATGGTTTTGAGAACCGTCCAACTAAGAGCACCTTATATGTTATGTATGTTAATGATGTGCTTTTGATCATTGTTGTGTATGTTGATGACATGTTGCTCACTGGTCCTCATGAGAAGCATATCGTTGATTTTAAGGTTGCTTTGCATGCCTCATTTGAGATGTCTGATTTGGGGCTTTTGCATCATTATTTGGGCATTCATTTTATGCAAGTTGATGGTGGAATGACTTTGTGTCAAATGAAATATATAGACACATTATTGCAGCGTTTTGGCCGTGAAGACTATAAACCTATTGCTACTCCTATGGAGACATGTTTACAATTGATTCTTCATGATGCAAGAGATGCATTTGATGCCATTCTCTATCAGCAAGTTGTTTGATGCTTGATTTACTTATGCATTACTCTACTAGATATTCGATTTTTTTTCTCACAGATGAGCAGGCTTATGCATTTCCCCATGTGTCAAGCATTGGCAGGCAATTAAGCTCATCTTTCGCTACTTGAGTGGTACTTGGCTACTTGGATTGTTTTATCCCAAGGGGGGATCACTACTGCCACATTTACATGCTTTTTTTTTACTTTGACTAGGCTAGTGGCTATGACACTTGTGTGTCCACTAGTGGCTTTTGCTTCATGCTTGGTAGCTCATGTATATCTTGGTTGAGCAAGAAGCATCCTATTGTGGCCACTTCTAGTTGTGAGGCTGAGTATAGGGCAGCTTTCACAGCGACTGATGAGTGTGTGTGGCTAAGATGCCTTATGGTTGATTTGGGTGTTGGTCAGTCTTCTGCCACCACCATCTTCATTGACAGTCAGAGCACATTGGCAATTGCGAGGAACCCTGTGTTCCATGCTCACATTAAGCACATTGAGGTGCATTATCATTATGCCAGGGAGAGGTTTTCTGCTGGAGAGGTCAACTTGGCATATGTGCCCATGTAGGAGAACATTATAGACCTTTTCACAAAGGCTCTCCCTAGGGAGAAGTTTGAAGCTTTTCGCAAATCTTTGGGCTTACTTCCTTTTGTGGATTGATTCCACATAGCTTGGCACTTCCTTATACATGAGTGTTGGCTCCTTGTTTACCACATAACTGCTAGGGGGGATTTGTTGATATATTTAGGTAGTGAGGTGTGTGAACACTCTAGGATCATCGGGGCACTTTTTTCCCTCTTTAGGAGGTTTTTTTACCCCGGCTTGTATATGGTCCTATATCCCTAATGGGTTAATTATCTTTATACATTTTAGTGGTAATACATTCAGTATTGTGTGTGTGTTCCAAGCTTCTTCTTCTTCCTTGTGCTGTTCGTGTGCTTCCGGAGACCTCAAACTCTAACAAATTTGCCATGTATTTGAAGAGTTCTTGAGGAAAAAATTGGAAGTCTACATTGATGATCTCTGTGCTCATTCGAACATTAGACAAACACATATACCTGAAATAAGACAAATGTTTGACAAACGTAGAGAATATGAGGTCTGCTTAAACCTAGAAAAGCGTGTTTTCATGGTCAGGCAAGGCAAGATTTTAGGACACAGAGTGTCAAAGAATGACATATCCATGGATGAGGATAAAGTTAGAGCTATTGCAGAGCTACCTAGGCCAAAACATGTCAAGGAGGTACAAGCTTTCATGGGGCACTGTGGATATTATCAACATTTCATTCATATGTATGCTATCATTGCAAGGTCGCTATAATCCCGCTTTACTAACTTTGAGTGGATGGACGAATGTGAAAAATCCTTTAATGAGCTTAAGTGACGATTGTGTTCAGCACCAATCTTGACTATGCCAGATTGGAACAAGCCATTTCATGTTCATGTGGATGCATCCAATTACGCTATTGGGTGTCTGCTAACACAACCTACTGGTGAAGGTAATATGGATCTTCCAATTGCTTATGCTAATAGACAATTGAATGTGGCTGAACAAAATTATATCACTACGAAAAGAGAAGGATTAGGCATGGTATATGTAGTTAAGAAGTTTAGACATTATCAAGCGGGTGTGGTTTAGTGGATGTGCCTTGTACTCCTAGGCATATGGCCAGGGTTCAAGTCCCACCTAGGGCTTGATGCCGTAGAATTCTTCAAGATGGGTGCCTCACCCAATGTTTCCATCCCTCTCCGATTATGCATGCAGCATTTTGTGTTTCCAAGACAAGATAGATTCACTCAGCCACACAAGAGAATCTAGTTCAGTCTTTACCTAGCAGAGACTGGCTCATTAACTATTAAGCTTCCTATGTGGATTATGGAGCAACTATATGAAGCGAACAAAAGGTACTTTAGGAAACCAGTGGTGAATGGTTGTTGTGAAATCACTCGTATAATATATTGGTGTTTAGCATATGATATGCCCATCGAACACGCACTAACCTAGTCATAATTACAATTGGTTAAAGGACCCAAAGCTTCAACACACCAATCCAAGAGAATGAGGAGCACTATTCCATGTGTCCAAACATGAGAAGTTCTTACAACCCCGAAGATCTCACCACAAGGGGAAGCCACAATGCCTCCTTTTACGATTAGAATTCCCCACTCTGACTCTAGAGACACCTCGCAAGCAGCTCCCTCTGCATCCCCTGTACCTTTGGAATTTGAATTCGATACCATTGGAGATGTCGAAGGTATGAACACCTTTGACTTTGAATATTTTTTACAGACCACTCAATTATCAAATGTAGAGTTCTTTTTTATACAGAAGGGTCTGGCACATCCTCCCAAAGAAGGGGTAAATCAACAGAAGTCCGACATCTATATTGGGAAGATGATCGACAAAGGACCCTATCTCAACAATTAGAATGACCAGAGGGTGAAGAAGAGGAAGAAGAAGAAGGAAAAGAAGAAGAAACTATTGAAGCCCTAGCCTACACTACAAAACTCCATAGATTATACCAAATCATGGAAAGGGTGCGGGCACAACATTACTCTCTAAACAGAGCAATAGAATGCTAATGGCCCAACTCTTAGAAGAGGCTAGTGTTGACTCTAAATTCAGTGAAACTCTACTATTGCTCCTTGAAACCTATGGTGTAGTGGAAGTTGTAAGATCCACACTACAGAGGTCTCCTGCACAATACAATCCACGAGATTCCAAACACGACCAAGATCTGGCAAAAACATTCAAATACCCATCACCACTGTCGATGCAACTACTGTGGCAACCAAACCAATTGAGACAACATCCCAAAAAGCTAGCACTCTTGGCCATGACTCTACGGTCGTCCATGAAGACACAACAGAGCCACAACCTCCAACACCTCAGCCCTCACCCCCTTGAACTGAGAGTATAAATATTATTCCTACCACCGATACTCAAGAGCAACCCTTCATCTTTCATAGCCCCACTTCTACTTCAACCCTATTTTCTTCTTTTGATAATCCCTTCTATCATACCACCATTGATACCTCAAAACCCCTCATTGATCCTCTTGTAGGAAATCCTACCTCGACAACCTCAATCATAGGACACCCAGACATGAGATCCACTTGTCTAGGATTACCCATCTTTGAACCTCCTTCCATGGCATTCCCACCTCCAAGCTTGTACTTTCTACCCTCCATCCCACCAATCCTTCAACCCGCCCATGCCTTTCTCTCTAGATTGTTTCAAGCCACCACCCAAACCTCATTGTCGGTCCCATTCCCAACACCAACACCACAATTATTCATCACCACCTCACACACATCACCTACCATTCCATTGTATATGGTAGACACCACACTCACCTCCATGTTTGATAGCATGGACATTTTGCCATCCACAACACCTCCCCCTCCCCCCACGTTTCCACCATCCCCCATTCCCCCACCACCAACTTCACCTGCACACACCTCTCTCTTAGACACAGCATCCACACTTCCCATCCTCCACTCCACCTCCCTTGCATCGACCATTGTAAAAATTGCATCTTCATCTATAAATAATGCATTTGACACTATGGTTCAGTGTATGTAGCAGCTAAGGACATAGTACCATCAGCTATAGGCACACAACCAGATGTTACAAGAGCACTCTGCCGCATTACAACAACAAATAGCTACACTAGAGGAAGACAATGAAAGTCTAAAAATGCAATTTGAAACATTACAGGAGGCCCATAGCACATTGGAAGCAAGGTTGTAGAATGTAAATGCAGAAGCCACACAACAATTCAAAGGTCATCTACGAACACAGATGGAACGTAAATCTAAACTCTAGCATAACACTCTTAAGGAGGCATCTCGCAGTATCTCATGAGAAGAATAGATGATTACAACTTCAGAATCAAGAAAATCTAAATAGCAATAGAGAGCACACTAAGGGTCACCATAAGTCCATCAAAATTTCAAGTTGTGCCCCCGGAGAACATCAAGATTATCCTCGAAGATTTATGCTAACTTGCTCAAGGCCCATGACAAGTTATCAAAAGAATTGGATCAACTGCATCAGCAAAGAAAGTTAGATACTGCAGCTGTTCCCCAAACCATTGTATCAACCTCTTCAACCATTATTGACTCTACACTGCCACAAGAACTACAAAAACAAGTCACCAAATTGCAAATGAGGTTGTTACAATACGAACGACCACCATCCCCACTGGAGTCACCTGCAAAAGAAGAAACTATATCCATTCCAATGGAACAAACATTTGAAGAGGACTACGATCCACAGCCCATTCTTGGTGAATGAAGCACAGAGGAAGGCCAAGATACATTTGAAGCTCCACAACCCCCATGATTAAAACAGCTAGAAGACATTGGGTAGACTCAGGAAAATCGCAAGTGCTGCAAAATTAGGCAACGCGCATCATAGAAGGAACGGTGCTGCAATCTAGCTATTTCCAACACTTGGCATCGAGACGACTCATCACACCATCTGAACTTCAGAATAGGCCATATTTTGTAATTTTGGCTAATTATATTGTAGAGATTAAGAGATTCATAGGTAAGATGCCCACATTTGTGATGCAATTCTAGTCCACAAGACTTACCACGGGAAGCACAAAAAGGTAATATTTATCAACCGACCTAGCAGCAAAAACTTTTAGAAACTTACTCGAAATGTTGTGCACATGGAACCATGCACCCCTACACCTTCTTTACAACCCATGTTATGGTCACATTCCAAGGCGCAGATCATGGAAAGCATTCAACATCAAAGTACAAAATAATGCACAATGCAAGGAGTGGCTCAACTACCCATACATCATGCCACCGCAGGGAACACCTTCAATTGCTTATATGATGGCCACTTTACATCATTCGATCTCTCGGTTGAAGCCAATGCTAGATATCATGGTGCAAATGATGCTGAAGATTTTGGATATGATGCTGATTGTTCTCAAGACTTTCTGCAATACACAAGCACCACAAGTAGATCTATCGGGCTTCACAAATGGAAACTATGATTTTTTGTATGACATGAGCACTACTCCAAGCATTAGAGTAACATATGTGTGGCATGCCCCTATCAAATACTCTCCCAGCCTGTTACAAACAAACCTTTGAAGATTTGTTCACTACAAGCTTCTAGGAGTATCACTCTGAGGTGCTTGCATGGAAATTGACACATCTGCTTCACTTATTTGCATGTGAGCAGGCTATGTATTCAGAGTACTATATGATACCACAGCTGAATATCCCAAGTGCCATCAATTGGGATGCATTGCAAGTTGATCTGGCAAGAGGATTAAGGCTCAGTGAACACGAGTTGGCCACTAATGTTGTCTAGTAAGAGTCTTGGCCTACAAGCAATGAGAAGATAGAGCGGTCAAATATAATCCGGCACAAAAGAAGCCTAACCATTTTTTTCATAACTTATTTTTAATCAAAAGTTATTTTCATCACTACAAAAACATTGTAAATACCATTTCTGGCCGATTAGTATCTCCATTTTGTTCAAGCCAAGGAGTCCTCAAGCTCAAGGATTATTAGAAGCACCTATGTATCAATTTTCACAATTTTTAGACTCTTTTTGAGCCCTCAAATAAGCCTTGGGCTAAAGACTAAGCTAAAGACTAATTTTTAACTAGGCTAAAGACTAGGTCTAGACAGGACCAAAAGCTAGTTAAAAACTATAAAAAGAGCTAGAGAGCTCATTTTTTAGCTTGTCTTGTTAGAGTTTTGAGCTATTGTAAGAGATTTCTTGAGTAATAGGAAGCACTCTATTGTTCCTCTCTTTGTTCTTGCCTTGTGTGCACGTGTGTGTGTATGTGTGTGCATGTTTGTGTGCTTCTCACTCACACACTTGTGCCTTCACTTGCTCATAGACATCATACTAGTCCTCACATCTCTGCGGATTGACATTTATGAGGTGGATCTCTTCATGTTGGTACTCGCCATTGTGCAAAAGTGACAGCATTATATGGTTTAAAGCAAGTGCCACATGCTTGCTATGAAAAGATACATGCCTATCTAATTGCACATGGTTTTGAGAATAGTCCAACTGAAAGCACCTTATATGATAAGTGTGCTTCTGATCATTGTTGTGTATGTTGATGACATGGTTCTCACTGGTCCTCATGAGAAGCATATTGCTGATTTTAAGGATGATCTACATGCCTCATTTGAGATGTTAGATTTGGGGAGTTTGCATCATTATTTGGGCATCCAATGTATGCAAGTTGATGGCAAAATAGCCCTGTGTCAAATGAAATATATTGACACATTATTGCAACATTTTGGCCTTCAAGATTGCAAACTATTGCCACTCCTATTGAGACAGGTTTAGGATTGAGTCTTCATGATGTTGGAGAAGCATTTGATGATGTTCTCTATCATCAGGTTGTTAGATGCTTGATTTACTTATGCATTACTCAGCCAGATATTCAATTTTTTGTCTCATAAAAGAGCAGGTTTATGCATTGCCCAGGTGTCAATCATTGGAAGGTGGTTAAGTGCATCTTTTGCTACTTGAGTGGTACCTGACTACTTGGATTGTTTTATCCCAAGGGGGGATCACTACCACCAAATTTACATGCTTTTTTTGACTCTGACTAGGTTGGTTGCTATGACACTTGTGTGTCCACCAGTGGATTTTGCTTCATGCTTGGTATCTCATGCTTATCTTGGTTGAACGAGAAGCAACCTACTCTAGCCACTTCGAGTTGTGAGGCCGAGTATAGGGCATCTTTCACAGCGACTGTTGAGTGTGTGTGGCTCAGATGCCTTATGGTTGATTTGGGTGTTGGTCAGACTTTTTGCCACCATCATCTTCATTGATAGTCAGAGTGCATTGGAAATTGTGAAGAACCTTGTGTTCCATGCTCGCACTAATCACATTGAGGTGCATTATCATTATGTTAGGGAGATGTTCTCTGCTAGAGGGATCAACTTGGCATATGTGCCCATGCATGAGAACATTGCAAACCTTTTCACGAAGGCTCTACCTAGGGAGGTTTGAAGCTTTTGGCAAAGCTTTGGTCTTACTTTCTTTTGTGGATTGATTCCACATAGCTTGGCACTTCCTTATACATGAGTGCCAACTCCTTGTTCACCACATCACTTCCAAGGGGGATTTGTTGATATATTTAGGTAGTGGTGTGTGTGAACACACTAGGACCGCCAAGGCACTTTTTTCCCTCTTTAGGAGGTTTTTTTCCCCCAGCTAGTATATATGCCTAGTGCCCTAATGGGTTACTTATCTTTGTACATTCTAGTGGTAATACATTCAGTATTGTGTGTTGTGCTCCAAGATTCTTCTTCTTCCTTGTGTTGTTCGCGTGCTTCCACGGACCTTGAACTCCAACAGTTGTGAGCATATATATGTCTGATCTTGGCAAGAAGCATTGGAAAGCAGTGAAGATGATTTTGAGATATCTCAATGGCACTACGGACAAGTGTATATGCTTAGGTAGAGGAAAGGCATCCATTATTGGTTACACAAATTTTGCTTATGTGGGTTGTGTAGACAATTGAAGGTCTACATCAAGATATATTTTTCATTTTGTTGGAGGTGCTATCTCTTGGAGATCTCGTTTTCAAGAATGTATAGTTGTTTCTACCACAGAAGAAGAGTATGCTACAACAAGTGAGGCATGTGATGAAGCATTGTGGCTTTCTTGTCTTGCTTGTGATATGGTTCTACCTCAGTATGTACCTCATTTGCTTATTGATAGTCATAGTGCCATTACTTTGGCTAAGATTCCGGTCTATCATGACCAAGCGCATTGAGGTGGGGAATCACTTCATTAGAGATTGCTTAGCGATTGAGTGCATTATTCTTGAGAAGGTTCATCCTTGAGATAATGCTACAGATGCTTTGACCAAAGCACTACCACAAGATAGCTTTCAACATTGTTGTCACTTGATGGGGGTTACTTGATTCATGATGTTACATGGTTACCTGTATATTGTGCAACACTCCCATCAGCTGGGTGTTACCGTTAGTGTCCATGTGGAAGGCCAAATGGCCACCAGATACTTATTTGTATATGTTCTTCAATAGAACATATAGTGGCCTGGTCACTCACAGACTATAAGTTCGACCGCATTTGTAACACCTAAGAATTATGTGTCCGTGCTCCATGTGTACTGTGTTTTTTTGCATATTCTATAGCCTCTGTGCATAGTATCATGTGCAGCTATAGGAGCTCGGTTTTCTACTCCGAGGATATCATCGTGGAGCTATCCAGAACTAGAGTGTATTGTGGTACATCGCCATCGAAATACTTCACTGGTATCAGAGCATTTTGACAAAAAAGCTTTGTTCTTTTTGTACGAGTGAAGCGAGCACCCCCCCACCAACCCAAGGCTTATGACTAAGGTGACGACCAAGGCATAGACCTTGGCATACTTTGTCATCCGAGTCATCGAAGTCATCGTTGGCGCCATTGGCTACGTGCGAGGGAGCATCTCAACGATCAAGGAAGATAGAGGTTCCTGGTACTTCCCGGGAGGTCACCCATCCTAGTACTGTTCCCCCTGGAGCTCGCTTAATCGTGGCCATCTCTTGCCACTAAGCTACACTCTTGTGGTATCTAAAGAAGGGGAAAGACTAAGGTTAACATTACCTTGAACATGTTTTGGTCCCTCAAAGCTTCATTCTTTGCTTTCAAAACTTGTTTTTGAAGCATTTTTGGGGTGTATTTTGGATCCATTTTGGAGTACTTTGCACATGGTTCTCTTCATATAGGTCCAAGAACATCAAGAAGAGTGTTCTTCATACTTCTCTAACAAAAAATTTCAAACTTTGGGGCTGTTTTTTCAGCCATACTTGTAAAACTACAGGTTTCTTGAAAGGTTTTCTCTTTTGGTGGGAGCAGTCGCTACAAATTTCTGCAGGTTTTTGAGCCTAAAACATCAGAGTTGACACACACTTGCAGGTATTGTTGGCTAGTTTTTGGGTTGTGCATTCCGCCTTCTAGTGTCATTTTACTCCATATATTGGGCACATACACACCATGTACGCTTCTATGGATACTGCTTATGTACATTTATGTGGTCCTTGATATAGCGGTTATGTTTTTTCATAAACCCTTTTACGTTTGATAAAGAGGGTCGTGGTGAGGTTTTCTTAACTGGGAGACACCAAGATGTCGGAGTCTCTTTGGTGATGCAGGTGGAAGACTTACCCAGCCTCACCATAGGAAATGTATGATAGTTGTTCATAGGTGCTTGATAAGCCTAGTTGGCTTCTATTGGGTAATTGTTCATTGGTGTTTGGACTCTTCTAGCTCCATTATCATTCTATTATCAATTCTCTACCATCATTGCATCAAAGCTCTTAGGCACATCTGGTGGATCGAGGTCTAGTGACAGTGTTCTGAAGAGGAGCTATAACTTGCAGGGCAAAGACCATTTTGAGATCCGAAGTTTGATGACATAGACTTTGCTCTATAGAAGAATCGGATTAAAGATGTGCTGATTCAAAGAAGGCAATGGAAGCCAGTAAATGGAATTTCAAAGAAGCCTGCTGACATGAATGAAGATGATTGGAATGAGTTAGATGAAATGACTAGGTCTACCATTCACTTGCACTTGTCATATAATGTTTATTTTACAGTATTAGGCTATGAAAGTGCAGAGGAGCTTTGGAAGAAGTTATGCAATACATATAAAAAAGAAACGGCATCAAATAAAGTGTATCTGATGAGAAAATTATATGACCTTCGAATGAAGGACACAAATAGTGTTGTTGCTCATCTAAATGAGTTTGATGCTATATTCTCCCAGTTACAGGCTTAGAAAATGGATATGGATAATGAAATGAAAGCAATATTGTTGTTATGCACATTGCCATCATCATGGGATACATTTTGCACAACTATTAGCAATAGTGCACCTAGTTGTAAACTCATGTATGATGACATATACCTTCATAAGTTCGGAGATATCCAAACTTACGAACTCAAGATATAGAACACAAACACATACACATTGGAAAAAAAAACAACAACAACAGCAAGAGACTCAAGATCAATATAAGACATAAAAAATACAAACAAAAAAGAAAATCAAAACAAACTGAGATACACAAAAAAAAAACAATTAAATGAAAATTGAACAATAATAACAATAATAATAATAATAATAATAATAATAATAATAATATAAGTTCAAACAGTAATAAATAAAAATCAGATAAAAAATAAAAAATATCTAAAAATAAAAATAAATTAAATAAATATATAATAATAATAAATAAAAACAATAATATATATATATATATATATATATATATATATATATATATAATATATATATATATATATATATATATATATATATATATATATATATATATATATATATATATATATATATATATATATATATATGTATGTATATATATATAATACAAATTAAACAAAAACAAAACAAAACAAAAAGTGCATCGTCAACTTCTATGTCTGTCCTAAACAAGAAGTATCAGAATTAAAATTTATCATGCATAGCTTGGACAAATAGTTATGACACCCCTACTCACATCATTAGTGCCCTAGAGTAGGTGTAGACTTTAATAAAGAGTCTTTCTAAATCAAGATCTCAATCAAAGTCAACGAACTGAGTTTCTATCACTTCCGAAAGTAAAGGGCAAACTCAGCCATGATAAAGTCTTGCACAAAGAACAAACAAATAATAATAAGAAAGGAATCAAAATAAGAATTATAAAATTAAAATTAAAAAATATATAGATAATATATATATATATATATATATATATATAATTAAAAATAAATTAAAAAATAGTAATTTAAGAAAAAACAACACAATATGAAAAAAATATAATAAAAATAAAGAAATAGCTAAAATAATAATAAAAGAAGTAATAAAAATAATAATAATTATTATTATTATCATCATTATTATTATTGTTTATAAAAAAAGACTAAACTAAAGCTATAAATAAAGAGTGTAAGAACCCCCCAAAACACCTTATCATTAACCAATATAAAGTTCCCCTTTTCTATTGAATTTACTAATGATTAATTTGAACACATGAAAAGAAGAAGAACCATAAATGAACTTGTTACGAAGTAAGAAATTCCTTACCTTCTTTGAAACTTTCTTGAAATAAATACCCTTTTTGAACAAGCAAAGAGATTAGATGACAACATTGAAATACAAATGAAGACAATCTTGAACATAGACGAGAAAATCTAAACAACTGAGAGGAAACAATGCCATACTTTTCTAGATGAGAAATATTTGAATCAATATGAGGCATTCGTATCATGTTAATGCTAGCAAATTCTGGTTATAATCTTTTATCCTAAATGTCTACTTCCAAACCAAAAAGGAGATTGAAATATTTTTAGATATATGAAACCACAAGAATCACCATGTGAAGTACAATTCAGCTCACAAAATTTTTTGGGATAAATACACCACCAAAAGCATCATTGTCTAAATACATAAAATCTTGAAAAGAACTAGAATCAGGAACAAACAGATCATCTACAAAGCATCTAATATTAGAAAGTTTGTGTATAATGATAGGACAAGTATTAGCTAAAACAAGTCTTTTCATAAATTCAAATTCATAAATAAAAAGATAAACATTAGCAAGAAAGACAACACAATTTGTACCCATAGGAATTCCAATACATTGTTTGAATAAAGTATCGCCGACTGAAATATACAAGTTTTCTAAAAGGAAAACTAACCAAAGAAGAATGTCAGTTTCATCTACTATTCTAGTGTAACGTTTCTTTCTACTATCTATATCTACATACTTGGATTTCAACCATAAATAATCAAAATGCAATGCAGACTTTTCTACCAAAAGAGCCTTACATCTATCTTTGGTGAATTTAAAAGAGAAAACTTTCTTAACTAAAGAAGAAATCCTATGTTTTAAATCATTCAGATCTAACTTTGTATACAAAGTGGTGAAGTCAAAAGTTTGAAGCCCCAAAGGAACCTATTTTTCTTCTAGAGTTCTTGAAGAGTTGAGAGACTTTATTACAGAAATAACACCTAGTGAATTATCTAAGATCCAACTAGAGGAAGTTGGTACATCTGCATCTTTGAGTAATTCCTTCCAAATATCATGAATAGTAGGTAAAATGGCTTTAAAACAATTGCTTAACCATTTGGAAACATCGATGAGAGAAGTATTACAAGATGCAGCTATAAATCTCGGTTTGATGGGGTTCTTATGGAATTTTCAAACCGTATATAAAAATGGTAAATTTTGATACAATTTGAAACCATAAGATTTACAAAAAACTTTATGACTTGAAATAACTTCTCCATAAGAAACATTGCAAAACTGATATGTAGAGGAATGAGTTTCTTGCATAAGGCACTCTACATAAAACTTTTTACAACTAAAAACAAAATATTTAGGACATTTATCCATATAAGAAATCACAAAGTTTCTATGAAAATTTTTTAGTGAAGTCAAATCACTTATGGATAATCTATCTAATGAAGGGGAATTCCTCTCTAAAGCTAAATCAACGTTCATAGAAGCTTTCTTCATTACTATTGATTTCCAATGTGTAAAAATTCTATGATGACATATATGGAGCACTCTTGAGTGAGGAGATTCATAGAAGATCTATGGTCGGCACTCAGAGTGGGGATGCATATAATGTTTGTGATTCTTACCAAGGAGAGAATCAGCAACATGGCAGGAGCAAGAACAAAGAAAAGAATGGTCAACGGAATAAGAATAGAAGTAAATCAAGGAAGAGGGATATCGAATGCCATTATTGGCATAAGAAAGGACACATGAAGAAAGACTGTTATGCATTAAAGAATGCTAAAGGTAAAGGACAGAATGTTGATGGACATGTTAAATAGTTACCTGCACCATCTACTTCGACTATGAAGATTGAAGAAATTAATGCTATTTCTGATGATGTTGATGTGTTGACACTTGATAGTACTATGCCAACTGAGGCTTTTATGGCTCATTCTCTTTCCCACACATGCTTGCTAGATTCTAGTGCTTCTTTCCATGTGATACCACACAGAGAATGGTTCTCTAATTATGCAGCAAAGTATCTTGGTGCCATGAGACTTGGTAATGCTTACCAATGTGACATTGTGGGGATCGGAGATGTGGTTGTGGAGTCATTGATGGTTCAAAGTTTACTATGCTTAATGTATGCCATGTACCTCAGTTATCACGCAATTTGATGTCCATTGGTCAACTTGATGACCTTGGTTACAAGGTAGTCTTCTATGCTCAATCCTTTCATATATCAAAGGGAAATATGGTTATTTCAAAAGGAAGAAAAGTTGACTCACTTTATCCTTTATTTGTATCAAAGAAAGAACACTTGTTAGTTGTTATGAACAGCCTATGGCTTGTATTTGGCATGGTCATTTGGGCCATATATCTCGTAGTGGAATGGAAAATCTTTCTCATTCTGACTACTTACATGTGTTATCTTTCTCTGATTTTTCATTCTGTGAGCATTGTCAATATGGAAAACAAACCAAAAATGTGCATAGAACACACATTGACTCTTCGATTCAGTCTTTAGATCTTGTTCATACAAATGTGTGTGGTCCTATGCCCACCAGGTCCTTAGGTGGTTCTCTTTACTTTGTCACTTTCATAGATCATACTACTATAAAACTTTGGGTATATCCTATCAAATCGAAGGATGAGGTATTCCCTACTTCAGAAAATGGATTTCTTTAGTTGAGACTGAAAAAGGAAGGAAGCTTAAGGCTTTACATTCAAATAATGGGGGTGAGTATAGCTCACATGAATTCAACCTTTTTTGTCAGTCTAGAGGGATTTGTAGAGAGTTTACAACTCCTTATACCCCAATACAGAATGGTGTAGTTGAAAGGATGAATTGAACTATTCAAGATAGAGTAGTTTCTATGTTGCATCATGCAAACCTCTCACAAGGCTTTTGGGCAGAAGCAGTATCGACTACAGTTCATGTGATTAACCTTTCACCTAATACTGCCAAAGGTCTAAAAGTGGCACAAGAGTATGGACAAGGAAGCCACCATATTATGATCATCTTCAAGTTTTTGGGTGTGAATCATATGGTCATATACCCAAGATTCTTGGACAAAAGTTGGACCATAAGTCTAAGAAATGCATTTTTCTTGGATATGGTCAAGAAGGAAAATTTGGATATCGCTTACGAGATCGTGAAGGTCAGTGACCAAAAGTAGTGATGTCATTTTCAATGAGCCTAAGATGCATAAACAATCCATTAAGGCGGTTGAAGTGAGAAGAGTGGTGTTTGAGGATACTAGTCCTCCAGTTAGCATGCATAAAAATGTTGCACATAGGGACATTCAAGAGAATGTCTGATCAGATCAGTCTGCAAATATTCCTATTCAAAACCATTGAGATACTCTGCATGTGTCTCACATCCACTTGATAGATATGTCCCAGGTTTAGATTTTGTTATGCTAACAGATGCAGGTGAGCCTTCTTGCTACAAAAAGGGTATATAGATAGAGGATCATGTCAAGTGAGAGCATGCCATGAAGAGTGAGTTGGATTCTATTCAAAAGAATGGTACTTGGGATTTAGTACCTTTGCCAAAGGGCTGGAAAGCTTTACCATGTATATGGGTATATAAGCTGAAATTCACATCAGATAGTGCTTCTCCAAAGTATAAACCACGACTTGTTGCAAATGGTTTTAAGCAACAACATGGTGTTGATTTCAAGGAAATCTTCTCTGCAGTGGTCAAGATGACTACCTTGCGCATGTTGTTTGGATTCGTTGCAATGGAGGACTTAGAGCTAGTCCAAATGGATGTGAAAACTACTTTCTTGCATGGAGATCTTATAGATGAGATCTATATGGAACAACTAGAGGATTATGTAGTTCTTGGGAAGGAAAGTCTAGCTTGTAAGCTCAACAAGAGCTTTTATGGACTTAAACAGTCCCCTAGACAATGGTACCAAAAGTTTGATGCTTTTATGAAGTCTTAAGGCTATTCTCGAAGCAATGAGAATCATTGTCTCTGCACAAAGAGATGCCTCAATGATAGCTTGATATGCTTGATACTTTATGTTGATTGCTGGGAAGCCCTCTTATGACTTGTCAATTCTCAAATAGAAGTTGAGTCAGACATTTGAAATGAAGGATTTGGGGGATGCCAAACATATTCTTGGCATGTGCATTACTCGTGATAGGATTAAAAGATGCATATACTTGTCTCAAAGTGAGTACATATCCAAAGTACTTCATAGGTTCAATATGTAGGGTGGAAAGTCATTGAGTACACCTTTACCTACATATGTGAAATTGAGCAAGGATGATTGCCCCAAATCAGATGAGGAAAAGGAATTCATGACCAAAATTCCCTATCAGTCTGTTGTTGGTAGTCTCATGTATGATATGGTAGCTACGAGACTAGACATTGCATTTGCATTGGGAGTTGTGAGCAGATATATGTCTAATCCTGGCAAGAAGCATTGGGAAGCGATCAAGATGATTTTGAGATATCTGAGTGGCACTAAGGACAAGTGTCTATGCTTAGGTAGAGGGAAAGCATCCATTATTTCTTAAACACATTCTGACTATGCTGGTTGTGTAGACAATCGTAAGTCTACATCAGGGTACATTTTTCATTTTGTTGGAGGTGCTATCTCTTGGAGATCTCGTCTTCAAGAATGTATAGTTGTTTCCACCACAGAAGCAGAGTATGTTGCAGCAAGTGAGGCATGTAAGGAAGCATTGTGGCTTTCTTGTCTTGCTCATGATATGGGTTTACCTTGGCATGTACCTCATTTGCTCAATGATAGTGAGAGTGCCATTGCTTTGGCTAAGAATCCAGTCTATCATGCAAAGACCAAGCACATTGAGGTGAGGTATCACTTCATTAGAGATTTCTTAGCCACTGAGCGCATTATTCTTGAGAAGCTTCACAGTCAAGATAATGTTGTAGTTGCTTTGACTAAAGATCTACCATAGGATAACTTTCGACACTATTGTTACTTGATGGAGGTTACTTGATTCATGATCTTACACAGTCACTTGTATATTGTGTAACATGCTATCAGGTGGGAGGTATAATTTGTATACTTACACTCAGGTATTCTTTATTATTCTTTATTTTTCTCCCATAGTTACTTTGGCCATATTGGCCTTTAGTGGGAGATTGTTACCATTAGTGTCCATGTGAAAGGCCGAATGGTGACTGGACACTTCTTTGTATATGTTCTTCTATAAAACATATAGTGGCCTGGTCAGTCACAGACTGTAAGTTCGACCACATTTGTAGCACCTCAGAAGTCTCTGTTCATGCCCCCTGTGTACTGTGTCTTTCTGCGTATTCTACAACCTCTATGCAGAGTATCGTGTGTGGTCGTAGGAGCTCGGTTTTCTACTCCGAGGATATCGTTGTGGAGCTATCAAGAAGGAGAGCGAGTTATGGTGCATCACCATCGAAATACTTCACTCGGAGGTATAGTATGTATACTTACACTCAGGTATGCTATATCATTCTTTATTTTTCTCCTATAGCGACTTTGGCCATATTGGCCTTCAGTGGGAGATTTTTATCATTAGTGTCCATGTGAAGGCCAAATGGCTACGGTCACTTCTCTATATGTTCTTTAATAAAACATATAGTGGCCTAGTTAGCTAGAGACTATAAGTTTGACAGCATTTGTAACACTTAAGAAATCTGTGTTCGTGCTCCCTGAGTACTATGTGTTTCCTATGTATTCTGCAAACCCTATGTAGAATACTATGTGCGGCATTTGGGGCTAAGTTTTCTACTATGAGAGTATCCTCGTGGAGCTCTTGAGAAGGATAGTCCACCATGGTGCATCGCTATCGCATCATTTTAAGATCTTGAAAGCATACCGCAATTAGTCTTCTCATAAGGAAGAAAGACTTATTTGGACACAAAATATCTCAACTAACCAGGACATTAAACTCAAACTAAGGAAGAATATTCCTAATGAATGAAGCTACGCATCAAGAAAACAAAAATTGATTCAATAATGCATGCAATGTGACTTATCTTTTCCTTCCTTTTTTTTGTGGAACTTCAAATTTGTCCTTGTGTGACCATGCATCCAAGGTAGTGGGTTATGAGAAGGGTGACTTAAGGAGGACAAACTAGTAACATTGGACCCCATTTCAACTCATGGAAATAATTTTTATGCATGTGTGCATGTAAAAAGCACAAACTTAGTCGCATCAATTGGATAATGTCACCCATTGTATGAACACAAAAGTGAATTTGTAATCTTTACATTACTTTGGTGAGGTAATATCTTAGAAAAATATAAATTTCATAGTCAAGCACTTACTCCAAAAAGGGACATTGTTTCTTTCAAGTTCAGTGTTGCTTCATCCAATCTTTCAGCCTAGAAACTTGTGTGAATTTTTTGTAGTGTTTGAAAGTGATCCAAAACATATGTCAATCTTTATAGGTATGCAAGATTTTCATGATTAGATTCAAGGGAGAGTATGACATTCCACTCACTTTTGAAAGAGAAAGTGTACAATAGGCCTAACTCTTCAAAGATCCCTAGGGATGCACAGTGGTGAAAGTAAGAATGATACTAATGTCATTTTAGTTCACAACCCAATAGTAAAACTAAAAGGAGGTGCTTATATGGATATGCAAGGTTTTTTATATGTTTTCCTGTTGATATACTTAGGTAGTGATGTGTGTGAACACACTAGGACTGCCATGGCACTTTTTTCCCTCTTTAGGAGGTTTTTTCCCCCCGGCTTGTATATACGCCCATTACCCTAGTGGGTTACTTATTTTTTTGCATTCTAGTGGTAATACATGCAGTATTGTGTGTTATGCTCCAAGCTTCTTCTTCTTCCTTGTGTTGTTCGCGTACTTCTGCAAACCTCAAACTCCAATAGTTGGTATCAGAGCACGTCGCCGCTTCATCTAGGGCACCGTCCACACCCCTTTAGTCACAGTCTCAAAATCACACAAAATTCAATGAGCATACTCAAGATGTCAAAATTGTGATCTCCGCTTGTTTCGGCCTCCGAATGCACTATCATAGTGCTTGTGTAGGCTATTTTGTCTCTTTGTGCCAAAGATATATATAGGTTTCAGTTCGCCAGTATAAGTGTCTCGAAGTCTGCTACATGTTTAGCATAGCTCGTCAGGGTAGTTCTATTCAACTTTTTTAGATACAATCATTTTTCTGCATCAGGATATTTTAGTCAGTGGCCATGGCTGAAAGCAGTGATGTATTTTGTATATTGGTTGTTGAGGATAAGTTGGATGGTACGAATTACCCATTGTGGGCTTATATGATACATCATGTATTGGTCACAAAAGGACTGTGGAATATTGTGCAAGGTGTTGAAAAACGTCCTATTACATGTGCAGATATAGGTACTGAAGTTGATGCAGACAATGTCGAAGATGACGATATTCTTCATGTTCCTGTTCATGTTGCAGTTTCTGCTGCACCTACCGTAGAGCAAATTCGTTGGGATGGCAAAGATGCTCAGGCACATGCATTGATACCCTTGTCTATCAAACAGGCTATTATTCTTCACATTCGCTCTTGCAAAACAGCTAAGGATGCTTGGGATACACTTACCACACTAGGATAGGAATGAGGCTCGTGTTGCTTACCTTCGAAAACAATTGGAGAGTGAGCATATGAATGAAGGTGACTCTATGGACAGTTTTCTAACAAAGATCAAATATTTGAAGGAACAATTAATTTTTGTTGATGAAGTCTTGCCTAATAGTTCACTTATGTAGACTATTCTGAATTGTCTTCCTGATTCATACCAGAGTTTTGCTTTTACTCTTTGTTTGATTATGAAAGGCAATCCAAATGCCTGAACATTTGAGGAGTTAGTCTCTCTTCTGTTGCAGGAAGATCAGTCTAGGCAAAACAAGGCCCATTATGCATGTTGCAGATCAAGCTTTCTTGGCTAGTCAGAAGGGCAAAGGTGAATGGAACTCTTATACTATTAAGCAGAAATTTGCTAGTTCTGCACAATCTAAGAAGGAAGATAGAGAAGAGAACAAAGTAGAAAAACAAAAAAAATTTTGCAAGTACTATAAAGCAAATTGTCTAGTGTTTCTCCTAATAAGGTAACTTCTCAGTCTTTACAGGTTTCATGTGATGATGCAGATCATCCCATTTATGATGTAGATCATTCTATTTCTAATGTAGATTTATATGATGCACTTGTTGATAAGAGAGTTGATATTGAGGAGGCAAATACTATGCCAAAATGGTTGGTGAAAATTTTACATGACAACAAATTACATGCACCTTTGTCATATCATACTCGTTCGGGCTCTCATAGTGCTTCTTTTGCATCAGATTGATATGCTATGGCTGCCTCTAGTCTTTGTGATGAGAATGATCCTATTTTGTTTGATGAAGCACAAAATTCTAAAAATTGGATGGCTACTATGCAATCAAAATATAATGCTATCATGAAAATGGTACCTGGTCTTTATGTGACTTGCCTCCTAGCAAGAAGGCCATTGGCACTAAGTGGGTATACAAGCTGAAGCATAAGCCTGATGGAACACTTGATAGGTATAAGGCTAGGTTGTTGCAAAGGGTTATGCACAGGAAAGAGGCATTGATTTTGATGAAACCTTTGGACCTACATGCCAAATGACTACTATTCGTAGCATTTGTGCACTTCCAACTCATCATGGTAGGGATGCACATAAGTTGGACATTAAAACGACATTTTTGAATGGTGAATTGCAAGAAGAAGTGTATGTTTTTCAGCCCTATGGCTTTGTGCAGAAAGGGCGCAAAAACCAAGTGTGCAAAATGAAGAAATCATTAGATGGTTTAAAGCAAGCACCACATGCTTGGTATGAGGAATGGCTTTGTGTCAAACAAAATTTGTTGACACATTATTGCAGCGTTTTGGCCTTGAATACTATAAACCTATTGCCACTCCTATGGAGACAGGTTTACGATTGAGTCTTCATGATGCTTTAGATGCATTTGATGTTGTTCTCTATTAGTAGGTTGTTGGATGCTTGATTTACTTATGCATTACTCGACACACTGTGAGTGATGAACAAAGTGGAACTTGTAAAAATACACGGTCGCCCTCTTGAAACTCGAGAGTGTCAGAGGTTTTCCTAACATTCACTATATGTTTAATGCTTAGATAGAAGTTTTTATATGCCTGATGTTTTACATTGATGGTTCAAATATTATGGAAAATTTCTTGGAGAAGTTGTAACTTTGAATCCAACATTTGATATGTAAGATTCAGGGATGGAAGAAATTTATTGAATGCATGTTCTTTTCTCATATCAAGTAAATATCCAAAGTATTTCTACATGTCCATGGTGGACAATCAATTATCATGGTTATAATTGTTCATCAATCCATTGTTGACGGTCTTGGATTATGTCAACCATGACACCATTGTTGATATATTTAGGTAGTGATGTGTGTGAACACACTAGGACCGCCGGGGCACTTTTTTCGCTCTTTAGGAGGTTTTTTTCCCCCGGCTTGTATATACGCCTATTGCCCTAATGGGCTACTTATCTTTGTACATTCTCTAGTAATACATTCAGGATTGTGTGTTGTGCTCCAATCTTCTTCTTCTTCCTTGTGCTGTTCACGTGCTTCTGCAGACATCTAACTCCAACAATTGGTATCAGAGCAGGTCGTCGCTTCATCTAGGGTGCCGTCGACACTCCTCCGGTTGCAATCTCAGAATCGCACAAATTTTGGTGAGCATACTCAACGTGTTTTCGAGATCAAAACAGCTTTGTTGTGTAGTGCCGAAATTGCGATTTGAGCTCGTTTTGGCCTCCGAACGCATTATCACAGTGCTTGTGCAGGCTATTTCGTCTTTTTGTGCCAAAGGTATATACTAGTTTCTGTCTGCCAGTATAAGCGTCTCGAAGTCTGCTACAGGTCTAGCAGAATTCGTCTGGGTAGTTCTGTTCAACTTTTTGAGATATAGTCAATTTTTTGCATCAAGGTATTTTAGTCATTGCCCATGGCTGAAAGCAGTGATGTATTCCATATGTTGGCTGTTGAGGATAAGTTGGATGGTACCAACTACCCGTTATGGGCTTATATGATGCGACATGTGTTGGTTGCAAAAGGACTATGAAACATTGTGCAGGGTGTCGAAAAACGTCCTATCACACCTGCAACTGTTACAACTGCAAGCACTGAAGCTGATGCAGAAGGTGTCGAAGATGATGATATTCTACATATTCCTGTTTATGTTGTTGTTTCTGTTGCACCTACTGCAGTGCAGATTCGCTGGGATGGCAGAGATGCCCAGGCACATGCATTGATAGCTTTGTTTGTCAAACGTGCCATTATTCCTCACATTCGCTCTTGCAGAACATCTAAGAATGCTTGGGATACACTTACCACATTGTACCAATCTAGGAATGAGGCTCGTGTTGCTTACCTCCAAAAACAGTTGGAGAGTGAGCACATGAATGAAGGTGATTCTATGGACAGTTTCCTAACAAAGATCAAAGACTTGAAGGAACAGTTGATTTCTGCTGATGAGGTTATACCAGATAGCTCACTTGTGCAGACCGTTTTGAATGGTCTTCCTGATTCATATCACAGTTTTGCTTCTACTCTTCGATTGATGATGAAAAGCAATCCAAATGCCTTATCATTTGAGGAGTTAGTCTCTGTTCTGTTGCAGGAAGATCAGTCCAGGCAGAACAGGTCCATTATGTGAGTTGCAGATCAAGCTTTCCTGGCTAGTCAGAAGGGCAAAGGAAAATGGAGCTCCTCAACTAGTAAGCAGAAATCTGCTAATTCTACATATTTGAAGAAGGAAGATAAAGATGAGAAGAAATCAGAAAAGCAGAAATTGTTTTGTAAGTACTGTAAAGGGAATGATCATATCATAAAGAACTATCCAAAATTGGCTGATAAAGAGGCCAAGAAGAAAGAGGCTGGAATGGTTGTTGCAGGGGCCTCTACACCAAAAACAGAGTATGCTAATCTTGTGCAGGAAGAAGAATGGGCATTTACTACTGTTTGCAGTTTTGACCCATCTTCTCATGAGCAGTGCACGTCTACAATAAACTCAGATGTTTGGTATTTTGACAATGGGGTGACCAAACATATTACCTCGTAGCGCAATTTCTTCTCTTCACTCGAGCCTGGCCCTACAAGGAATATTGTTACATGCACCAACAACTCCTCTTATCCTGTTATGGGAGTTCGTAAGATCATTTTGACTACTACTTATGGTAGTTCTTTCACTTTGTTAGATGCTTTATTTGTGCCAGGGATCAAGAAGAACATGTTATCAGTTTCTGCATTAGCCAAGATTGGCTTGCTTGTGAAATTTGTTGATGACAGGTGTACAGTTCATGATTTGTGAAATGGCGATGTGATTATTGCTTCTGGCATTTTATGTCGTGGGCTGTATAAGCTCATAGACTATGAAAGATCTATAAATGATTTGGCATGTGCAGTAAATGATTCTCAGGCTATATCAGATGCAAAGCTTTGGCATGCACGCTTTGGTCGTCTGAATTTTGCTAGTTTGCTACGCCTGCAGAAATCTAAAATGATGTCCTCTTTGCCCAAACTAGAGGCACGTGGAAAACATGTTTGTGAAGGCTGTATTTTGGGCAAAATGCAGCGTTCGTCCTTTCCAAAAGATGGTTCAGTTCGGGCTACTCAGAAATTGCAGCTTGTACATAGTGATGTCTATGGTCCTATGCAGACACCTTCTTTTGGGAATTATCTTTACTTCCTGACTTTCATCGATGATTTTTCCAGGCATGCATGCGTATATCCATTGAAGGCAAAGTCTGAAGTGTTCATGTGCTTCAAACAGTTTTTGGTTTTGGCTGAAAATCTGTCAGCATGTAAAATGGGCACCCTCCATTCTGATCGAGGGGGGGAGTATATGTCTTCTGATTTTAATACATTTCTGGCTGAATGTGGGATAAAAAATCAGTGTACAGTGTCGTATACACCTCAACAAAATGGAGTTGCTAAACGAAAGAACAGGTCACTCATGGAGATGGTGAGGTGTATGGTCAAGAGTCAGGCTTTACCACATAGTTTCTAGCTTGAGGCCGTCATGTGTGTAGCAAATGTACTGAATAGGTGTCCCACTAAAGCGCTGCAGTCTATCACTCCATATGAGGCTTGACATGATCGCAAGCCATCTGTTGCTCATCTGCGTGTTTTTGGTTGTTTGGCATATGCATTACTGCCTGAACAACATCGCAGAAAATTGGATGATAAAGTAGTAAAATGTATTTTTGTTGGGTACAGTTCTGAAAGTAAAGGCTATCATCTATATCATCCACAGACTAAATGCATTCTGGTTAGCCGTGATGTTGTTTTTGTGGAAGATGCTATTCAGCCATTGCCTTCATGTACTAAGGAGACATCTGTTAGCTCCAAAGACATGTATGATACTTTGTTGCCTCTTTTTACAGGTGGACAGTCTAGTGCTAGTCCTAATGAGGCAACTTCTCAGCCTTTGCAGGTTTCATGTGATGATGCAGATAATTCCATTTCTGATGTAGATGTACATGATTCACTTATTGATGAAAGAGCTGATATTGAGCAGGCAAGAACTATGCCAAAATGGCTGGTGCAGACCTTGCATGACAGCAAATTAGATGCACCTCTATCATATCGTACTCGATCAGGCTCTCATAGTGCCTCTTTTGCATCAAATTGCTATGCTATGGCTGCATCTAGTCTCTGTGATGAGAATGAGCCTGTTTCGTTTGATGAAGCACAAAATTCAGAAAATTGGATGGCTGCTATGCAATCTGAATATGATGCTATAATGAAGAATGGTACTTGGTCTTTATGTGACTTGCCTCCAGGCAAGAAGGCCATTGGCACTAAGTGGGTATACAAGCTGAAGCGTAAACCGGATGGTACAGTTGACAGATATAAGGCTAGGCTTGTTGCAAAGGGTTATGCACATGAAAGAGGCATTGATTTTGATGAGACCTTTGCACCTACATGCCGTATGACTACTGTTCGGAGCATCTGCGCACTTGCAGCTCATCATGGTTGGAATGTACATCAATTGGACATTAAAACAACATTTCTGAATGGTGACTTGCATGACGAAGTGTATGTTTTTCAGCCCCGTGGCTTTGTGCAGAAAGGGCATGAAAAACAGGTGTGTAGGTTAAAGAAGGCATTATATGGTTTAAAGCAAGCACCACGTGCTTGGTATGAGAAGATACATGCCTATCTTATTGCACATGGTTTTGAGAACAATCCAACTGAAAGCACCTTATATGTTAAGCATGCTAATGATGTGCTTCTGATCATTGTTGTCTATGTTGATGACATGATGCTCATTGGTCCTATTGAGAAGCATATTGCTGATTTTAAGGCTGATTTGCATGCCTCATTTGAGATGTCTAATTTGGGGCATTTGCATCACTATCTGGGCATTTAGTTTATGCAAGTTGATAGTGGAATGGCTTTGTGTCAAACAAAATATATTGACACATTATTGCAACATTTTGGCCTTGAAGAGTGTAAGCCTATTGCCACTCCTATGGAGATAGGTTTACGATTGAGTCTTCATGATGCTGGAGATGCATTTGATGCTATTCTCTATCAGCAGGCTGTTGGATGCTTGATTTACTTATGCATTACTCGACGAGATATTCAGTTTGCTGTCTCACAGATGAGCAGGTTTATGCATTGCCCAGGAGTCAAGCATTGGCAGGCGGTTAAGCGCATCTTTCGCTACTTGAGTGGTACTCGGCTTCTTGGGTTGTTTTATCCCAAGGGAGGATCACTACCGTTAGATTTGCATGCTTTTTCTGACTCTGATTGGGCTGGTTGCTATGACATTATGTGTGTCCACTAGTGGCTTTTGCTTCATGCTTGGTAGCTCATGCATATCTTGGTTAAGCAAGAAGCAGCCTACTGTGGCCACTTCTAGTTGTGAGGCTGAGTATAGGGCAGCTTTCATAGCTACTGTTGAGTATGTGTGGCTTAGATGCCTTATGGCTGATTTGGGTGTTGGTCAGACTTCTACCACCACCATCTTCACTGACAGTCAGAGAGCATTGGCAGTTGCGAGGAACCCTATGTTCCATGCTCGCACTAAGCACATTGAGGTGCATTATCACTATGTTAGGGAGAGGTTCTCTGCTGGGGAGATCAGCTTGGCATATGTGCCCACGCAGGAGAACATTGCAGAACTTTTCATGAAGACTCTACCTAGGGAGAAGTTTGAAGCTTTCCGCAAAGCTTTGGGCTTACTTCCTTTTGTGGAGTGATTTCCACATAGCTTGGCACTTCCTTATACATGAGTGCAAGCTCCTTGTTCACCGATCACTCCGAGGGGGGATTTATTGATATATTTAGGTAGTGATGTGTGTGAACACACTAGGACCGTCGGGGCACTTTTTTTCTTCTTTAGGAGGTTTTTTTCCCCTGGCTTGTATATACGCCTATTGCCCTAATGGGCTACTTATCTTTGTACATTCTCTAGTAATACATTCAGTATTGTGTGTTGTGCTCCAAGCTTCTACATCTTCCTTGTGTTGTTCGCGTGCTTCCGCAGACGTCTAACTCCAATAGAGTTTGCTATGAGACCGTTCACAGAGTTTGCTAGAAACCATGAGACTGTTCACAGAGTTTGCTAGAAATTGTTAGATTTATAACCAGTAAAGAAGCTTTGGAAGGTGTTCAAGATGAGTGGGACTAATGGTGAGTTTCTATGCTTGTGTGGAGTTGGTACATTCATTTATGGCTATGCATACTCTAGCTATGCTTATCCTTTATACACCAAAAAATCTACTCCATATTACAAATTACAAAGTATTATCCCTTGGAGGTCTATCTTTAAGATTTCATTTATTATTATTATTATTTTGAAATTAGAAGAGTATTAAAGTACGTTACAACGAGCAACACATAGTAGTTACAACTGGATCACAATGTGATTAAAACATATAAATGAGGTCTATCTTTAAGATTTCATTTATTATTATTATTTTTTTGAAATTAGAAGAGTATTAAAGTACGTTGCAACGAGCAACACATAGTAGTTACAACTGGATCACAATGTGATTAGAACATATAAATGAGTAGAGGGGACGAATGATGGCTTTTCATAAATTTTTGATAAGTTCATCACCATATACGAAAAAACAAACTACAACTTGCGAGTAGAGGAGCACAAAAGGCATGTGAAAGCTCTTACAAAAGTTAAGGGAATGCGAGTTTTTCGCGAAGACATCAAAGTGCGTGTTCTACATGAAGGAAGTGAAGTTCTTACACTTCATAATTGGAAATCTCGGACTCACAAAGCTAAACTTTTTAGGCTTCGTATTCCCAAATGCGATACTCACAACACAATAAAAAATACAAAAGAGAAGTGAACTTTTCGTAAATGAGTTTGCGTAAAGTTAGGGAGTTTGCTATTTTTCATTAAAGTATGTTAAGAAAATCTACAAAAATAGTCCACGTTCTCACTTGAATACTGAACATGTAATGGTTTTGACTAGTTTAAACAAATTATAATCTACAAAATAGTCCACGTTCTGACTTGAATACTGGACATGTAATGGTTTTGACTAGTTTAAACAAATTATAATCACTTGTAATCTTGTGTAACCCTTACTTTGTGGAATACATAGAATTTCGCAAGTATTATGTCCATTCACTTGTACAATTGTACTTTCAAAATTGAAACTGAGAGAATAAGTATCTGTGGAACTTCCATTTTAAAAGAATTCTATAAAAATAAAATACCTTGAATACCACTATAGAAAAGATAAGAGGCCTTCGCTTGGAAAAATGAAACTTGAAGATTGAAGCTTTAGGAAAGGCACATTATTTAAATTTTGCAGACTCGTTTCAAACTGCATAAATAGTTAAAAAAAAAAGCTTACAAACATTCATTTTTAAAGAAAAAGAAAAGAAACACGTTCTATAATAAAAGAAGAGATGTACTTTTTGAGAGGAAAAAAAAAAAATTGTCCCAGTTCGCTAGCCTAGTGGTTGGGCCTCTCACCTCTTGAGGGGGGGGGGGCGAGGGCTCAATCCCTGGCAGCAACATGTAAGGGACATGTAATCTGAAAAGATGTTTTTTTTCTTTTTTTTTTTTTTAATGGAGGTCCGGGAGAATAGGCCTCGGCCGAACCTCCATTAAAAAAAAAAAAGAAAAAAAACAAAAAAAAACAAAAAATATGAAAAAAAACGTAAAAAACGTTCCATTGTTTTTTTTATAGAAATTATAAAACATATATGCACTTTACGGACCATGCAATATCCATGCCGTCATGATCTTTCATATGCTAATCAAAACATATACCACATTAAATCTTTTATATATACAAAGCATTCATTAAATCTTTTATATATACAAAGCGTGATAAGACCAATATCACATGTTTAAAAACATAACAAGTGACTATTATGTAGCAAGTAATATATATATATATATATATATATATATATATATATATATATATATATATATATATATATATATATATGTGTGTGTGTGTGTGTGTGTATGTATGTATGTATGCTTAATGTGTCAATTTCCATTTAAGAACAACATGAGTAGCTTAAGTACAACCATCACATTGAGGTGGAGTTTTGCTTTATGAATGGATTATGTTTGTAATAGTTGTATGTAAAAGTTTTGGTAAGAAGGGAGACCTCTTGTTTTGGCCTTTGGGCACAATGAGAACCCCAGCCTTAATGGACATCTTTAAAATTTTCTTGCCGGTGAAAATGGTGATGTTTGCACCAAATCTGGTAAGGAAGATTATACATGTCAATCGTCTGTGTTAGATGAGGTTGGGTCCGCTTCGGTGTGACATTGGACCTCGCAAGAATAGCAGTTTATATTGTGCTGGACTTCGTACGACACTGAGATGGAGAGCATCGTGGCGCGTTCTGAGAGTCCCTTCGTAATGCGACAGGAAGGAGAACAATCTGATTTCGAACTTTCGTCTAGGGCTTCCGATCAAAAGGTACGTTGTCAGGGTTTCGTTTCTGTAAAATACGACACGTTGGATCCATCGTTGCTTTCCCTTGGCAAGGAAGAAAATGTTTTAATCGCACAAGGGGATGTGTTGAACGATGGTCTTTCAGCACAATGGCATGATGATTCTTTGCCTTCTCAGGCCGATCCTTCCGATCGTGAACCTATTGGTTTTCGCGACAATCTGCTGGGACCAACGGAAGGAAAGCAAGATTTAGCAGGGCGTCACGAGATGGCGTCCTTCGAGGATGAGTTTTTCAGCCAAACTACACAGTACGCGGCTACAACTGATCAGAGAGACAGATCGTTGGCATCTGGAAGAATGAATGGTGACCGACTAACTTATCATGCTGGGTGTTCGGGAGACTCAGAACCGCAAAATACATCCAAGCTAACTGAAAGCGATCTGATGGCACATGTCAATGCGACAGATGTAGATTCTGTGGGAATGTCTCAACAAATCAATCTAATGAACTTCGCTAGTTCCGCAGCATCATTAATCGAACGTACTGTTGACAAACATTCTGTGCATGAAAATGGTCCTTTCGTTCCTTCAGATAAAGATCCGTTCAATGTGGATGGGGGCTGCACTGCAGGAGGTAGAAGTAATGAACTTGTTTATGGCCAGCTTGTCCAAGGTGCAGGTCTTGCAATGGGAGGAGGTAGCCCTTCGAATATGATATCAATGGAAGGACATATAGAAAGAATTGTTCATTCTCAAAATGATGGAGACTTGACCATTGAGTCCAATTTAGTCAAAGATACTCCTCCAAGCAAGAGTTTAGGGTATAATGATACTCAGGTAACAGACAGTGATCTTAAGCAAACTGATGATTCCAAAGGATCTGGCCATTCTGGTAGTGGTTCTCTTCCTGAAAGAAGGAAACGTAGCAGGTGGGAACCTCGTGAGCATGAAGGGGAGACAGCAGATAATGCTGATTCAGGTCCTAAAAGGCGTTCACGGTGGGCTGTTGAAGAGCCTAAGCCTCAAATTCAGCTACCTGACCTCTTTAAAGAGTTAACAGGAGGTGTTGAATTAGACCCTGAGATACAAGCTTTAAATATACAACTGTTGGAAATCAACCGAAGGCTTCAGACAGGTCAGGTTTTGGATGACCGGCCTGATGCAGCCAGATCTCCTTCTCCTGAGCCTATATATGATAACATGGGTATCAGAATCAATACAAGAGAGTTTCGGGCCAGGGAGAAGCTTATGTGCGAGAGACAAGAGCTGATATTTAATCTGGTCAAGAAGAACCCAGCATTCAAACCTCCTGCAGATTATAGGCCTCCAAAACTGCATAAGAAATTGTTTATTCCCGTCAAAGAGTATCCAGGATACAACTTCATTGGGCTGATTATTGGTCCTCGAGGTAACACACAGAAAAGGATGGAGAAGGAAACAGGGGCAAAAATTGTTATTAGGGGCAAAGGTTCTATGAAAGAAGGCAGGTCTCACCAGAAAAAAGATTATAGGATGGACTCTGGGGAGAATGAAGATCTGCATGTATATGTTGAGGCAGACAATCCGCAGTCTCTAGAACAGGCAGTTAGCATGATAGAGAAGCTTCTTTCACCTGTTGATGAAGGGCATAATGAGCATAAAAGAGCCCAACTTCGTGAACTTGCTGCTTTGAATGGTACAATCCGTGATGATGAGATTTGTCGGTTATGTGGTGAGGCTGGACATAGACAGTATACATGCTCAGCTAGGAGCACAACATTCAGAAGTGAAGTGAGTTGTAAGATTTGTGGGGATGGTGGACATCCAACAGTTGATTGTCCCATGAAGGGGTCTGCTCCAAACAATATTGATAATGAATATGAAAACTTTCTAGCAGAAGTGGGTGGGGGTCAAGGCTCAAGCAACATGCCACAAGCTTATGGGCAAGTGGGCTCAAGTCTTGCTTTGCCAGGACCACAGAGTGCAACATCTTCTGGAAGTTCTCAAGGTTTTGCTGCAGGAGGGTTTCGTCCTTCACGGCCAGGGCTGGGATTCGGTAATGCCTCTGGCCAGACACAAGGTGGAGGATTTAGCAAGGAGATTGATGAGGCAAATCTTTATGTTGGATACCTTCCTCAGTCTGTAGACGAACAAGGCCTGATTAACTTATTCTCTCCTTTTGGAAAGATAGAGGATTCCAAACTTATAAGGGACCGTTTAACTGGATGGAGCAAAGGCTATGCATTTGTCAAGTTTGCAGATGTTGCAGCAGCTTCTCAGGCAGTCATTCACATGAATGGGTACAGGTTAGATGGAAAAGCACTAGCAGTTCGAGTGGCAGGTAAACCCCCTTCTGCAGCAGTGCCAGCTGTTGACAGTGGAACAGCTGCAGCTCAACCCACACCTGTCACTCACTCTTTGCAACATCCACAGCAGCAGCATGCAGGACCTGCTGCACCACATTTTCCTGTAACTGCTTTTGGTCAGCCACCTTGGGGTGCTCCACAGGATCCTTCACAGAATGCGTTTGGTCCCCTACCCACTTATTATGGGGTTCCACCACCACTGATGCCAGGTCCTATCCAAAGGGGCCCTCCTTTCCATCCTGTTAGCCCGTATGGAGGTCAAGTAACACAGGCTTCCCTCTGGCACCAAGGTTTACCTGCTATGCATCCTCAGGGCCAGCCACAGGCCATGCTAACTGCTCCTACTTCACAAGGACTTTCGATGCCTCCTGCTGCTGTTACCCAAACAGGCATTCCTCAAGGTGTAGCTCCAATGTTTTCTCAAAAGATTAGTCATCCTGTGGCACCACCTCAATCGTCTGGGCAATATCCTGTCCTGCCTCCAACAGGTCCTCCATTCAATCCACCCATATCTGGTGTTGGAACAAATCCTCAGTGGCAATTAAACACTGATCCTTCCACAGCATCACAATGGTCAAATGTTGAGGCTTCTTCAGGAACAGCAGCTGCAAATGCACCGAATGATGTCGCCGTAGAGTCTGAGTATGAGAAATTTATGTCAGAGATGGGCCGGTAAAAGGTAAAATTTATCTTCAAAGTTTTGGCTTGTTGCTACTTCCCTAACCCTTTGTCTTTTTATATTGACTGTGGCTTACTTTATATGGCAGCGAAGTCTATTTTGTTAGTTGATGTGCACCACTATGTACAAGCCCTGGAGTCCGAAGAAACAGTTTCTGTTGTTTCTTTTTAATTTTCTTTGCATGCTAACCAGGGGTTGAGCGAATTTGCACGCTTATGTTGTACAAGATATCGAGTTTGAAGAAACAGTTTTGTTGTTTCTTTTTTTCTTTGCATGCTAACCAGGGGTTGAGCTGATTTGCACGCTTATGGTTTATGTTATCACAATGTGTGTTGAGGATTACGCAGTGTTTATATAATCTATTGTCAATTCAGGGCATAATATTTAGTGAATGGATCGACATGTGGAGAAAGGTATCACCATATGGCTTTTGATTTGATTCATGTATGCAACATTCAAATCTGTCTTTGCTATTTATCTTGATAAAGATTGAGCTTATTGTATATCGATCTCATGAACAGGCAGGAGGTTTAGGCATACAACCTCCCCTTTTCAGGTACCTGATATCGCAAGTCTTATCTTTGGTGACTTTGGGGTGCCTCATTTTTGTCACTCTTTTCAGCTGGAACTATATAGAAAAGGGGCTCTTGTTGTAAAAGGGTTTGATTTCCTTCCTGATATGAAGTCTTTAATGCCCACTTTGAGCATACAGCTTAAGTACGTTGGTGCAAAGATTCTGCATTATATCTTATATATACCTTTGGAACTTGTGGGGGTTCAGTGTGAGTTTTCTATTTTGGCTGATGTGACTATTATAGGCAGCATGGTACATTTTCTTCTTATTCTTGTATGGTAAAATCTCATCTATATTGATACCTAAGTCACCCATGGTCTTCTGGAGTTTTATCATTTGTATTTGGTTGTGCAAGTTATCCATCTCACTTTGCTGAGCCATTCTTTTAAATTGCAAATATAGAGATGATTTTCAGAGTCCAATAAGGTGATTGTATTTCCTTGAGCTCATTCCATTATCCAGCATAGGTGTAGATTCTTCTTCTCTGCTGTAATCTCTTGCTTATATATTTGTATGCAGCAGGTAGCCAGATATTGAGTCTTCATTTGTACCTAGCATGACATTCCCTTTATTAGCTCGTGATGTTTGATCCATGAGATTCGATCGGCAAAATATATAAGAAGTATGCTCATTTAAACCCTTTACTGCATTTATAGGTAGGCAGATTTTTCTCTGGAATTGCACTATATTGTTCACATAAAGGAGGGGGGAATTAGTCACCAAGGAATTAACTGGGCCTTTATTTGCTTAACTGGTGGTACTTCATTTTGAATGTGGTAGATGTTATGTCCTCCTGGTTGGCATTGCACATCAGTCAGAAGCAGGTTGCTGCAATCTTATTGTAGAGGTAATTTTTTCTTGATGAGAGCCATTGTCACCAGTTAAAAGCTTGATTCTGGCTGTTCCTCATGGAGGATAGAGTTGTAGTTTTCTCTTTCAACTGTTTAGATTCCACCAGGGTTTCCCTATTTCTCCTCCTTCCCGCTTTCCCCTTCACTCTTTCTTCGCTAACTCCAGTGCTTTCTAGGAGAGAAATTCCCATGTTTGATATTTGAATGACCAGTTGATGGTTGAGTTTGGAAGATCTCTCTGTTTCGCAAAAAGAGGCTTGATTGAGCTCTGGTTTCTTTTTCGTTTTGAATGCATGGTCTTATTTATGTGACCATCCCTATTGTTCCCTTTCTTTTCAACACATGATCTCTTTTAGTTTGTTTTTCACTTTAAAAATCTATGATATTTTGTTATTCGTGACTTTTAATGCCTAACTGCATGTCTGGTTAATAATTCATATGATTTGTTCCTGGTTTTGCTTGCTCCATATTAATTCTCTACAGCCTGTGTAACTTTCATGGATACTGTTGCAAATTACAGTCAATGCAAGGCGTTTCCTTCTTTTACCAGAAATTAGCTGGCCCTGTGCATCATTCTGATGGTGTAAGTGATGTTGTTAGACTTCTGACATCCATTGTACATACAAGCAATCAGTTGCTAATGCTCTCAATATTGTTTGTAAAACTTCTTTTCAAACACACTTCTTGAAGTCTTGCCCATTCACTCATCATGCTTGGTGTTCTCAGAGCTGTTTGTTGCGATCAGTTCAGCAAGTTTTCCAGGTTTCAGAAAGTGTCTGTTTCACGTGGACATCCTACTTGACTGAGGTAAACCTTCTCTTTTGGGCTCTAGTGCTGGCCTGCCAGATACCTACTGCCCTGTGGTGCAAAGTTATGTCCGAACTCGAGGTTTTTTAAGGACACTTCAATACAGTCAGAGTCGCCTCTTTGAAATCAAACTATGTGCTACAGTCTTTTAAGTAACCAAGGTTCTTCAGCGTCTCTCTTCTTTGAGCAAGCTAGTTAACCTTGTGCATGGTTTGATACAAGTCCAAATGATGTGTTTATTCTTTTTGATGTTAACTACCAATATAACTCAGCATTTTCTGTAGCTTGTTGCATTCAATAGTTCAGGGGTACTAGCAGCATGCTTTTACTTGGTGCTTATTAACTCATCGGATGCTTGATCTAACATGTCTGTGGTTGCAAATAGGCCAGTATTTGCACAATTGTTGAGGCATTTGAAAATTCGCTTTGTGAAGGCATCCACTCCCTTTCCCCACACTGTCCACTAGCTACACACCTCTTTGTGTAGCATTATTTCTTCTGACGTCATGTTTCTGCTCTTGGTTGATCACTTAATGACTTCACTGTTAGCCCAGCGCCATTACTTTATTTTATTCCTTAGTCTGGTTTGGATATTGTATTGCATTCATCATGGTGTAACTGTTTGGTCTTATAGGTCACTGTTGCCTTTCAAGATATTAATGTATCATTTCATTTTGTTTTGCTTGCTTTCTTTTACTCCTTCGCATTGTCACGGATTTTCTTGTAGAGAACCAAAAGCTGAAAATGTTCATGTGCTGATATACTGGATGTGCTGCACATTGACATTGTCTGTAAATACATAGATGTCAAGTATGATTGTTCAAAAACCAAATTTGGCTTCTTGGTATCTAGATGATTGGGAGTATTGGACCGAGAAAGATCGTCTTCAATTCTATTTTCCTAGTAGTCTTTAACTGGGAACAATAGATGCACATGTTAATGCTTCTATTTTTCTAACCTGCATTTGATTTTGACATTTATTGTCATTTGAATAATCTCATTCAATTCATTTTGACATATTTTATATTCACTGCACGATTGGATGGTATTGATGGCAGGACTATCGTTTTTAAGTAATTAACGATAGCCAACGCTCTTGTTGCCTTTTTAAAAAATGGGTGCATCATCGCTTAGTGTAAAAGAAGCTGTCTGTTTTAAGAGGAACTTTATCTTGCCTGGTGACGACTTCTACTTTTCTGTTAAGGTAAGAAATAGTGATTTTTTGAGCAGCATTTTCCAACAAATTGCTTTCGTTGTCTCCAGAAAAATTGTGTTGCATTAAATCTATTGTAGAAGAAGCTGTTTCTTTGAAGAAATGTCTCATTATTTGTTTAAGAAATGAACAGTGAACTGATGGAATAAACCTGATTGCATTCTTATTGTAAAAAAAGAAGCTGTCCAGTCCAAGAAAAATCTCATTTTACCTGATGATAAATTCTGCCTTTGTTTTAGTTAAGGAATAAACAGCGAACTGGCAGCAGGGTATTCTTGAGCCTATTGAAGACACAGGGAAGGTTGTTACATGGAAAGGCACGGATGTTTGTTCCCCTGGAAGGGACTCCATGCATGAGCTGGACGGGTGTAAACAATGTACCATTGCTGAATGAGAAACCCTGCATATCTGTTGCCAAATATTGACATACAAGGAACTGTTGTAGAAAGCAGAGTTGCTTTGGGTTCTCAAGGTATTCATAGAACTGATTGTAAATGTTTTTTAAAATAAGAAGCCATGTGTTTGTGAGATGTTGATAAATTGACAACGGTGATCTTTTGGCAGATTCTTTTTTCTTGTACAAGGGCTATGAATTTTCTTGAAGTCGCATTGTTTGAAAGTATTTTAATATGAGTTGTAATCCTCATCTTGGGAACTTAAGATTTTTAACTGTTCTGATTGGAAGCAAATGTGATAATGAGGGGGAAGTATTCCTGAAAGGAAGAATGTAGAAGGCAATGTAGGAGAAGTGTTTTTGGACTGCCAGAACATAAGTTGAATTGGCTGAATGGTGATACAACCTTGTCTAGTGATTGATTGGCCGAAGTTACAAGAAAATGCAGTTTCTCTAGGAGATTCATATTTGCTTTGTGCCCCTTTTTCCCACCCTCCATTTGTCTATCAAAATTAGACTATTCTGCAGGCAATCCTTTACACAATGAGCCAAGATATGTACTATCAATTATGCATCTAGGTCTGGAAGGAAATTTTGTATTCTAGGGTGAATGAAGACTAATTGAGGTAAAATCAATTTGCTCAAACTTGTGCAGGATGCACCATCTGCAATGTCGACAACAGGGAATGTGGGATTAATAAACCAGATGGTTTCGAGAATCGTTTTCACTTCTAAATAATTTCAGTATGCCACTTCGAAGTCATTGAAATTGCAGTCATTGGTTTCCTGTTCCATCAAATCATACCACTTAAAAATAGAATGCATGTTTTCTTCGCCAGTCCAGTGCTTATATTCATGCTACTCTGGATCAATAGTCATTTTTTCCCTCTTGGAGTGGAATTCTCTGAACCTCTTGGATCTATTATCCCCCCTTCTAGAAGGTTGTTGTTTAAAAAGATATATAAGTCTTTTTCTTGTTTTCTATCACTTTATTTTTTTTCTTAAAAAAAAAAAACAAAAAACTCGCCTTGCTCTAGTGCTGTTTGATTCATATGTAGAACATATTTTGATAGGACATAATTTCACTGCATTCTTGTTTTACCTTTGTTTTCGCACTTGTATATATACTCTGCCTATGCTGATTTTATACAAGTATAGGATATATGATTGTTCTTTAAACGCGTAATTTTTTCAGGATATTATAATAACAAGTATGGATACAGGATATTATAATTACAACTATGGATATATAAGCAAGCTTGCTCTTGTTTAGTTCTTTTTTCTTCTCATTTCGGTATTTTTAGAAGTGATCCCTCTCTATCCAGTTGTAGAGTGGACTTTTCATTTTAATCTATGAAAAGTTTGCGAACTAAATCTGATCTCTTTGTAGGGATGGAGGATTTATGCATTCACATTGCATGCAACTATCAGGAATTTCCATTTTAAGTTGCGATAAGATAATGATCAGTTGTTTATATGGCAGATTCCAATAGAGGATGCAATGACTATCCTCTGTAAAGTGCTTCCAACTTATGTTACGGCATGCTTGCAAGAGTGGATGTTAATCTTCCTTACTACCCAACCTTTGATTTTTCATTCGTTTTCAACTTCAGAAAATTTTGTAAATCTGTTATTAATGGAACATTGGTTAGTAGGTGGGCTTAGTGGGTGTTCTCAATTAGATTGAAATTTGAAAGTTCAACTCACACACTGAGGGGATACCTTTTGTCCCCCACTTTCATGGGCTATCATCAAGGTGTTCTGCAGGTATTGAATTCTGGATCATCAGTCTAGAGCCCAATGTGTTAAACACTACACTATGCACCATCGATAACTATGTTCTGTTGCTATCATTATTCAATGGAATCGTACGGCAAGTGATCTTGGAATATGAACATGTCGGAGATCTACATAATTATGTTATGCTGTTTGAAATGTCATTTGCAATTTGTTATGAATTTTGTTAGTTCTTTTGCATTTTGGTGATCAACAAACTCTTCCATTGATAATTGTGCAGTTTACCCAATCATGTGCTTTTTCATCACATCTGAAAAGGATTCTATAACATTGTTTATTTTGGGAATTTGTCAGACTTGTATATGCGTCCATAACCTTATTGTGCTACTTATCTTTGTACATCCCACACTTGTTAATACATTGCATATTCTGCTTCCAAGCTTCTTGTTGTTTCCAAGAATCCTAACAATGAGCATCTATGCACTTTAAAAACATTAGAAAGATTATGATATTTGAATTGATCTGTTATTGCAAATATCTTTTCACTTCATTTATTTATCTCATGTTGGTAGTATATCTATTTAACAGTAGAAGAATATTTGAGATGTCATCTTTCACGCAATATTTGAGATGTCATCTTTCACGCAATATTTGGCCTTATAATCTTATGATATTTCTTCTTCTATTTTATACTTGACCTCCTAGATATTTATTTAGATGTCATGATGTAATTTCTCAATTTTATTTCATCACCCACCTTGCATCTTCTCCTTGTTCAATCATCTTCTTCATCAACTATTGGACTTCATATGTATTGTTTGTTAAACATTTGGAAGAATCTGACTTTATCATTTCATGTCTTATTGTATCGGTTTAAACGTCTAGAGGGAAGAACTTTGGAGTCCATAATGAAAAATATGCAAGAAAATCTACTTTTTGATTTTTTTTTGAGGATTTACATGTCTTTAGCTCTTCTCCTTTGATTTTTTTTATTTTTTATTTTATTTATTTATTTATTTTTTTGTTGGAGAGTACAATGAATTGGAAATACACACTCACATACCCAATCTCGTAAGGTAGAGGCACCCATCATGAGACTCATGGACATGTCTTGCCAAGACTTGAACTTAGGACTTGCTCCCACAGCTTCAAGGAGTCAACTACTAGGCTACGCAAGCTCGAACATTTTCCTTTGATTTTTCTTCATGTGTGGCTTCCATATTCGTAAAGCTTGTATCTTCATGTAGTTCCATTATGGGTCCTTTAAGCCTCAACTTACGTTGGATGTTCAATGCAAGTCCTTATGGATTATTTTCTTGCACATTTCCTTTCTATTTATCTCTAGATCCACTCTTGATAGATTTCATGATGATGTATTTTTTATCATGATGCTAATCTTTCATATTTTTTCCATGGCTTCAAGTGTAGGATGTATTATGTGGGAGATTTTTCTATCATTTTTCCTCCCAAGTTCCATATACTCTTCTTTACGCTTCTCATGCTTAAGTGATTGTCTAATGTTTAAAGTGAATTGGATTATCTCTTTTGTGATTGTTATAGCATCCTTGTCCATATTTTCTTATTTCTTTTTGAAGATTTATTTAGTCTATTTAATTATTTTCTACTCAAATATTCACGAAGTCTCTATTTTGGATCTTACTCTCTTATTTCTTCCCTCTTCCATATGTTGGTTAAGATTCTTTCAATCACAATGGAGTCTTGGCCTCCTTGGTACAAGCTCTTCATTACCACCTTTTGAACTTGGAAGAATGATGTTTAATATGAAAGGGATTTTTTTTCCTCAATTATAAAGATATTATGGGAAATGTCTATAAAGATGTTCCTTTCTACACGTTGGAAAACCTTTAAAGCTTAGTTCTAGCAAAGTTTTGTATAAATAAAAGGAGCTTGAGGTAAATATTTTTGTCTCTATGACCAAAATTGTGTAGTGGCTAGGCTAGTATGTAGTTCTTTGTAGATAACCAAAAAGTCTTCCTAAAAATGTGATATTCATAAGAAATAATCTACTTTCTTATGCAAGGGCTTCAACATTGTGATAAGATCTCTCAAAATTTCCCCTCAAGAAGTGGCTTCAATTAATTTGCATGCGTATCCGTCTTCAATCCCATCAAGACATTTTTTATGCTTTTTTGAACTTGGAATGGCTATAGATTGGTTAGATATGTGCTCAATCCAACCTTGTCTTTCATTATTTTATAGTCCTCTCACCTTTGATAGGAAATGAGAGGTTTCTAACTTCTACTTTTAGTGCTTGTCTCACGAGGTTTCATTGGAGGTTGTCTTTCTACACAAGTTTCACTATCCATTGTAGACCCTCTTGCTCTGTTGATTGCATGCACTTTCGCTTGAACTGGATTAACGCAAAAGTGAACTTTTTTAAAAATTAGTTTTATAGGTTCTTTTCAATATTGAGTGTGGGTGCTTGAAAACTACTACAGTTTTTTTAAGGAAATATTTATCCTAGTAAAAATTCACTAAAGCATTATCATTAGGTCCAAGATATTGTCCACAATGTGGGAGCATGTTGATTTTCCCTGATAGATTGTTAGTACCTAAGAACATTTTCTATGGGTTAGTTCATTTGTTTGTTTTGCATAATAGACTAATTGATGGAGGCTCTTCTTCCACATTAGTCTAGATTTTTCAACTTAGTGATGATCCTCTAGACACTCCATTATTGCGTATTTGTTTCCCTCAACTCAATCTAGTTGTTCATTTATTCAATCCACCTCGTTCTCAAACACAAACTCAAGCACAATCTGATATCCTCTATCATAATCATAAGATGTAATCTCTTGATCCCTTTACTCGTCATCAAGAAGCTTCTTAGTCACACTAGCAAAAAATCTTTACAAATGAAGAGTTTGGTTTTTTTTTAAAATGATCTTCTCATAATTGCTCCATTTTAATTTTTAAAAATCTAAAAATGAAAAAGAACCTACTCAAATTGCTCTTCTTTTGTGGAATTTATGCGGGACGATTTTGTTTTGGACAAAGCATACCAAATACAAATTCCATTTCTATATACAACTCTTTTATTGTACAAGGTTGGTAGAAACTACACAAGGCTTGCAAAAAATGGTCGAAAAAGTTGGAAATTTTTATGGGGCTTGCCAATATGTAATGGCAAGGATGGCTGTTTTGCCTTCCATTGTTAACCACCTCTTAAGGTATAGCATGAAAGTTACATATGTGGTTAAACCTAGAATCTATGTATTTTATTTGGGCAACGCTTATTATCTGAGTAGAGGTTTTAAAAGTGAGAGTGCGCATTCTCGGTAGGGCATTCACAAATACTCGTTATCCCTAGAATTAATACCTCCTTTCATTCCCTAGATGTATGAGCCAAAAAACCCATCTTAGGGAGTCTTCGTAGATTGAAGCATCAAGAACTTTGGTAGATATAAGTTCTCAAACTGTAATGAAAGAATCATATTGTATAATTATAGGTACAAGCGACAAAAGATGTGAGTTTAAGGGTCCAAAGTCATTTGGAGAACCTTTTGAGTTTATTGAGAAACCCTCGCGAAAGTATCTACAAGCGTATGCGTGGAACGCTTGAGTTAGTTTGATTTTTTGAGCTCCCAATTGAAGGGTTTCAACCTTAGAACTAATTTTTCATGAGACTTGGAGATCTTAGTCTTGGGAGAAGCTTCTCGAAGTGCCACCTTGGGGTGTATGTGAGAAAAAACAATGCTTCATTCGATTAAGTATCCATGTGATACCATGTAATTTGACCTTAGAAAAGTTTACACATGAGGGACATTTGGAGGGACAATTGGAAGTGTTCAAGGACATGCACCGTTTCAGCTTAGAGGTATACATTTATTTATTTATAGGTTGAGGTGGTTGGTTGGATACATGCATCTCTCACCCCTTATGGGTTTAGTTATGCTCTTGAGAGTATTCTTCTAGGCTAGTTTATATCTTAGATTGATTATAGAGTAGGCATGTTGTGTGGACATGCCAAATCATGAGGATTATCCAAAAATGGAAAAGTCCAAAATTCTTTCCTTAGTGTCAATTGAATGAAAGGCTTCAATTGTATTCCATTCATGTAAGAGTTTTGTTAGAACCAAAGTTCTAGCAACATATATTTGTCCTCATTCCTCTTCTTGTTGAGGTTCACACTCTTTATCTTTAGGTTTACTAGTTCTCTCTTTAGAATTCTTGGATTTCATTTCAAGTACCTAAAATCCATGTGCATCAAGTCTATCGGGACACTGATGGAAATGTTGGAGTTTGACGCCTACAGAAGCACACAAACAACACAATGAAGAAGAAGACGCTTGGAGCACAACACACAATACTGAATGTATTACCACTAGAATGTACAAAGATAAGTAGCCCATTAGGGTAATAGACATATATACAAGCCGGGGAAAAAAACCTCCGAAAGATGGAAAAAAAGTGCCCCGGTGGTCCTAGTGTGTTCACACACATCTCTACCTAAATATATCAACAAATCCCCCTTGGGAGTGATGCGGTGAACAAGGAGTTGGCACTCATGTATAAGGAAATGCCAAGCTATGCGGAATCAATCCACAAAAGGAAGTAAGTGCACCTCAATGTGCTTTTGTGTGAACATGGAACACATGGTTCCTTGCAAGTGACAATGTGCTCTGACTCCAGTGAAGATGGTGGTGACAGAAGACTAATCAACACCGAAATTAGTGAAAAGGCCTATGAGCCACACACACTTAAAGGTTGTTGTGAAAGCTACCCTATACTCAACCTCACAACTAGAAGTGGCCACAATAGGGTGCTTCTTGCTCAAACAAGATATACATGAGCTACCAAGAATGAAGCAAAAACTATTAAAATGAAATCAACTACTCCTAATCTACTAGCAACCACACAATAAACAAGCTATGGAGGAAGAAATGAAAGATATGAAAACATGATGAAATGAATTAAAGTAGAAATGGCTTACATACAATGCTCTATGAGCATGGGGACTCCATAAGGAGAATGTGGGCACTCTTGGCAATGGAACAAAGTGAATGAGCTTTTGAAAAGGGAAGTGAGGTCCTCCTTATATGGAGCTGAGGGCAAATCTCATTGCATATGGGATAAACGAACTTGCATGAGAATTAATCTAGAATTGGACAAAAGGATGGAGCATGGAACTCTCAACACCCCCATTCCATGTGATGACCCTTTTGTTTTTAATGTGGTGGACTAGTGACATATGGGATCACTTAATCCATTGGATTTTTATATCTAAGGACATATGGGATTCTTAGACATAACTTGGACATATGGCATCCAATTTTGGGACATTTGACATCCCTTAGTTTATAGTTCCCTTGACATATGGGATCCATGGTGTGTGGGACATATGGCATCCATGGGATCTTCAGATACCAAGATATGTACTTAGACATTTGGGATCCAAGTGGTTTTGTTGGGATCTAGGGACATATGGGATCCTTAGACATATATAAGCATTTACATCATGGAGTAGGTAGTGATTCTTTTATCGTCGTAGCCCTTGAGCTCCTTTGATGCGGTCCTTTGGGCTTTAGTCCTTTGCTCCTCTTGGTCCTTGTTGGTGATGTAGTTTTCTTTCTGATCCATTGTTGGGATCCTTGGGTGTTTTGTTGTAGGACTTTTTTACTTTCTTCTTTGGATTTACATCTCCTAGACCTTGAGCTTGGTCTTGTAGTGGGTGATGAGTATCAGTTGCTTGAGAGTACATGTAGCATTTTTATGCTTCATGGAGAGAGAATGTGTAAAAACATAGGGAAGGTCTTATCATTCCATTTGGATGGCAATGTCTAGTCCCTTTACAAGAGATCAAGATATGTTTGTTTATACAAAAAATAAAGTTGAACTGTGATAGGTGAGTCATAGTGCTTTCATCCAATGAAAATGCAATGATGCTTGTTATAGCATGCATAATTTCTATCTATAGAAGATTTGATGAAGAGAATACATCAAACATTATCTCTTTTATAGACTATAGTTCTCACTAAAGTGCCCTTTCTAATATTTTGAAAATTGCAACATCATTACATAAGCAATAACTACATTGCAATGTAGAATCAATGCTCCTTTCTTTCTATCAGTAGCATGGTGCTTATTTGTCCTTGCAACAGAAGTAGGTATGATGCTTCCCCTTTCTACAATTGCTCGTGTTCTCAAGCTTTTGGATTCTTCAAGGTAGCTTGCATCTCCTTCTCTCCAATCTAATCACAGTAGTGTTCCAATATTCATTCATTCTAACTCACCTTCATTTTTTTTTGAGAAACTTATCCCTAGCAGAAAGAGCTCATTGTGCTCTTATGGTCACTATGATTGCACATGGAGGATTATTTTGCTCTATCTCGCTCTCATATGCAATGCTTCATGTAGGTGGTTGTATTAAGAAGTGGGGATGTCATTCTTTGTTGAACCAGACATCATTCTTGGTTGTTGGGTCCGGACATGAGATGTCGAGTCTATTGAGGGCATGTAGTTGTGTTTGCACCACTCTTGGTGCACCTCTTGGTAACAGTGTTGATGTTGTTGTTATTGTTCCCACCACATGAGGTGTTAGCTACACCTTTCTCTATAGGTTGATTAACAGCACGAGCGGCGCCTCTTTGATGCTTTTGGTAGCATCTAAAAAAGCTTAGAGATGCCATGTGGATGAATAGAGAACCTTCGCTCACTAATGGAACTCGCTCTCTGCAAAGAATTGTAACTTCTTTCACACATCAAGTGAAAATCTTATGGTGATGATGAACACCTAAATTAGGATCAACACTTCTCTTTCTTATGTGACAAAACTCCAACCATGCACAATGGGCATCATCATTCTCATAGAGAGAACTCTCAAACTACTATCTCATCCTTGGTAGTGGATAATACCTTCTTGTGTTGCTTCATGCCATGCTCTCTCTTTTAGCCATCTCAGATGGGGTATATTTGCCAAAGACACATTGGCAAGTAGTTGTAAAGCAACCAAAATAACTATGGATAAGAAACGTTGAGAGTGATTATAAGCACTTTTATTCATGTAATGATTGGCACTTAAAAACACCAAATAAGAAAAAAGATGATCACTTAGAAAGAAACAACTAAGATCAATGAAATAAGCTTCAATGATAAAATGATGATGAGAAAATTTCATGGGAAGGGAGGGAGGAAATGAAACTGAAGCATATCTTTGTATGCAAAAAATGAGAAGCAACTTACAACAGGAATTCAAAGGAAATGATTACCTATGCTTTGCTACCATGTTAAAATGAAACCAACTACTCCTAATCTACTAGAAACCACACGATAAACAAGATATGGAGGAAGAAATGAAAGATATGAAAACATGATGAAATGAATTAAAGTAGAAATGACTTACATACAATGATCTATGAGCATGGAGACTCCATAAGGAGAATGTGGGCACTCTTGACAATGGGATAGAGTGAATGAGCTTATGAGGCCCTCCTTATATGGAGATGAGGGAATATCTCCCTGCATGTGGGATAAGAACTTACATGAGAATGAACCTAGACTTGGACAAAAGTATGGAGCATGGAACTCTCAACGAAAGCACTAGTGGACACACAAGTGTCATACCAATCAACCTCGTATGAATTAAAAGAAACATGTAAATTTGGGGGTAATGATCCCCCCTTGGGATAAAACAATCCAAGTAGCCGAGTACCACTCAAGTAGCAAAAGATGCTCTTAACCACCTACCAATGCTTAACACCTAGGAAATGCATAAACCTACCAATTAAGAGACAAAAAATCGACTATGAAGCCAAGTTATGCATAAGTAAATCAAGCATCCAACCGCCTGTTGATAGAGAACAACATCAAATACATCCCCAACATCATGAAGATTGATCGTAAAGTTGTTTCCATGGGAATGGCAATAGTTTTGCAATCTTCAAGGCCAAAATGATTGGACGAGCAATTGACTATCCACTTGTATAAAGAGGCAACAAAGGGTCATACAGATCCTTTGAGATGTCTCCTTCGTACATGAAAGTAACAGTTGAATTGCCCAACAAAAATACATTTCATCGCTTTATCATCCAATTTTCTATGTTGTTGTTCAAGCCCTGATGCATATGCAAGACAAGACATGCAGATGACCAATAGATGGATTGTGACCAATGCAAGCCTCATATGGAGTGATCGATTGTAGTGCTTTGTTGGGACACTTGTTAAGTACATATGTTGCACACATAGCAGCCTCAATCCAGAAGCTATGTGGTAAAGCCTAACTTTTGACCATCCACTTGATCATTTCCATGGGAGACCTATTCTTTCTTTCAAAAAATCCATTTTGTTGAGGTGTATATGGCAATATACACTAATGTTTTATCCCATGCTCAACCGGAAATGCATTAAAATCAGAAGACATGTATTCCCCCTCTCCATTAGAACAGAGGGTGCCCAATTTACATGCTGACAGATTTTCAGCCATAAACAGGAACTATTTGAAGCACGTAAACATGGATAAACCCATGCATGTCTAGAGAATTCATTAATAAAATTCACGAAGTAAAGGTAGTTCCCAAATGAAGATGTCTACATAAGACCATAAACATCACTAAGAACAAGCTACAATTTATGAGTAGCTCAAACTGAACCATGTTTTAGGAAGAAGGAATATTGCATTTCCCCAAAATATGGCCTTCACAGGCATGTTTACAATGTGCCTGCGGTTTGGGCAGAGAGGACATCATTTCATATTTCCGCAAGCAAAGCAAACTAGCAAAATTTGGATGACCAAAGCATGCATGCCAAAGCTTTGCATTTGAGATAGACTAAGAATCTTGAATTGCACATGTTGAATCATTCATAGATTTTGCATAGTCTATGAGCATATATACCCCATGGCATAAGATGCCAGAAGCAATAATAACATCACCATTGAGAGATCAGGAATTGTACATTTATTGTCAACAAATTTGACAACCAAATCAATCTTGGCTAATGCTACAATTGAAAGCAAATTTTCCTTGATCCTTGGCACATATAAAGCACTTGACAATGTGAAAGGGTTGACTAAAATATCTAATTTGGATGTTAATGAATGAAGTTTTATTAGATTTGACCAAAACATCTAACTTGTATGTTTCTAAAATCTACTAACTTTCTCCCTAAATGCAAGATTATTGTGTCCAATTTGGGCTTTTAAATTATTGTGTAGAAAGTAGGAAATAAGGGTTGCATTCACTTTTGGTCAACCTAACTTCAATTGGACCAAATGTAATTCTGAATGAATTGTTTAGAATCTCATAATTTTCCATACTTAGGACACTTTCTCAAAGACTTATACTTGAACGAAAGGTCAATAAACTTAAGCTTGGGTGTTCATCACCTCTAAGTATGATTTTCCATACCATTATATCCACTAGTGTGAATGTAAAAACTTGATGCTCTTGGCCATCAAGCCCACATTGACACCATCATGCAATGACTTTTTATTTAATTTTACTTAAGTCCAAAACCTTGAATCAAAAACTAAAAATTGTGTTGATTTCTAGTACTTTGAGCATTTGTGTTCTATAACACTTTGCTCCAAGTTTTGAACCTTTTCAAGCATGCTTTAGGACAAAACATACCAAGTTTTTTTTATTCAACTATGCTTCTTAATCTTTTAAAGCCTCTTAAGAAAATAATATAAGGACAAGACTTAGCTTAGACTCTTAACTTATTTATTGGGTATCTCTTGACCCATTTACCTCTTTTATCTCATTTTGGAATATTTATTTCTAGATCTAAACGTTCTTGGAATTTTAAACTTTTAAAAGGTAAAACTTTTTACTTATCATGACTCAAACATGAGTTTATTGTCAATATTTGGATGGAAATAATCCAAGAATTACCAATCTCGTAATGATTCATTCATTAGTTCATTGTTAATACTTGGATACCCTTAGTCCAAGACTTAATAATCTAGAAAAGTTTCTTATAGTTCCAATAACAATCATTTGGATAATCTAGTCCCAATTGTAATCCTTCCCCTTTGATTAGGTGATAGAGACAAAGGCTTTCATCTTTGTCTTGAGATCTCTTTTCCTATCTTCAAATCACAAAATCTAACCCCATGAATTTGTCTAGTGATATCTGTTACCGTTAGTGTCCATGTGAAAGGCCAAATGGCCACCGGACACTTCTTTGTATATGTTCTTTAATAAAACATATAGTGGCCTGATCAGTCACAAACTGTAAGTTGGACCGCATTTTTGTAAAACCTAAGAAGTCTGTCTACGTGCTCCCTGTGTACTGCGTTTTCTGCGTATTCTACAACATCTGTGCGTAGTACTGTGTGTGGCGACCAGAGCTCGGTTTTCTACTTTGAGCATATCGTCGTGGAGCTCTCGAGAAGGAGAGTCCAGTGTGGTGCACGCGACCAAGGCATAGACCTTGGCATACCTTGTCATCCGAGTCACCGAAGTCACCGTTGGCGCCGTTGGCTGCGCGCGAGGGAGGACCTCAACGATCAAGGAATATAGAGGTTCCCGGTACTTCCCGGGAGGTCACCCATCCCAGTACTGTTCCCCCCAGAGCTCGCTTAACCGCGGCAATCTCTTGCCACTAAGCTACACTCTTGTGGTGTTTGAAGAAGGGGAAAGACTAAGGTTGGCATTACCTTGAACAAGTTTTGGTCCCTCAAAGCTTCATTTTTGCTTTTAAAGCCTATTTCTGAAGCAATTTTGGGGTGTTTTTGGAGCCATTTTGGAGTACTTTCGCACGTAGTTCTCTTCACACAGGTCCAAGAACATCAAGAAGAGTGTTCCTTGTACTTCTCAGACAATAAATATCAACCTTTGGGGCTGTATTTTCAGCCACACTCGTAAAACTACAGGTTTCTCGAGGGGTTTTCAGTTTTGGTGGGAGCAGTCGCTGCAAATTTATGCAGGTTTTTAAAGCCTAAAACATCAGAGTTGACAGACACTTGCAGGTGTTATTGGCTAGTTTTTTGGGCTGTGTATTCAGCCTTTCAGTGTCATTTTACTGCATATATTGAGCACATACACACCATGTACGCTTCTGTGGATACCGCTTATGTACGTCCATGTGGGCATTGATATAGCGGTTACGTTCTTTGCATAAAGCCTTTTACGTTTGATAAAGAGGGTCGTGGTGAGGTTTTCTTAACTGGGAGACACCCAGATGTCGGGGTCTCTTCGGTGATGCAGGTGGAAGACTTACCCAGCCTCGCCATAGGAGATGTATGATAGTTGTTCATAGGTGCTCGATAAGCCTAGTTGGCTTCTATTGGGTAACTGATTATATGCAGTGGAGTCAGTGATTCACTATGCAGGTAGACATGTTAGTACTTGCAGTTTTATGATACTTTGACACTGGTCATATGCTAATTTTGCAGAGGATACTCTGGCAAAATTTTTCCAGATTTCTGGTTTAGTCAACTATATAGTGGTCGATTTACTCCTTGATACACTTATTTGTTGGTGTTTGGACTCTTCTAGCTCCATTATCATTCTATTCAGTTCTCTACGATCATGGCATCAGAGGTCTCAGGCACATCCGGTGGATCAGGGTCTAGTGCTAGCGTTCCGAGGAGGAGCTATAACTTGCAGGGCAAAGACCATTTTGAGATCCGAAAATTTGATGGCACAAACTTTGCTCTATGGAAGAATCAGATTAAAGATGTGCTGATTCAAAGAAGGCAATGGAAGCCAGTAAATGGGATTTCAAAGAAGCCTGCTGACATGGATGAAGATGATTGGGATGAGTTAGATGAAATGGCCAGGTCTACCATTCGCTTGCACCTAGCAGATAATGTTTACTTTAGAGTATTAGACTGTGAAAGTGCAGAGGAGCTTTGGAAGAAGTTATGCAATACATATGAAAAAGAGACGGCATCAAATAAAGTATATCTGATGAGAAAATTATACGACCTTCGTATGAAGGACACAGATAGTGTTGCTGCTCATCTAAATGAGTTTGATGCCATATTCTCCCAGTTACAGGCTCAGAAAATGGATATGGACAATGAAATGAAAGCAGTATTGCTATTATGCACCCTGCCATCATCATGGGATACATTTTGCACAGCTATTAGCAATAGTGCACCAGGTGGTAAACTCGTCTATGATGACATATGTGGAGCACTCTTGAGTGAGGAGATTCGTAGAAAATCTATGGTTGGCACTCAGAGTGGAGATGCATATAATGTTCGTGATTCTTACCAAGGAAAGAATCAACAACGTGGCAGGAGCAAGAACAAGGAAAAGAATGGTCAACGGAATAAGAGCAGAAGTAAATCAAGGAAGAGGGATATTGAATGCCATTATTGTCATAAGAAAGGACACATGAAGAAAGACTGTTATGCATTAAAGAATGCTAAAGGTAAAGGACAGAATGTTGATGGGCATGTTAAACAGTTACCTGCACCATCTACTTCGACTGTGAAGATTGAAGAAATTAATGCTATTTCTGATGATGCTGATGTGTTGACACTTGATAGTACTGTGCCATCTGAGGCACTTATGGCTGATTCTCTTTCCCACACCTGGCTGCTAGATTCTGGTGCTTCTTTCCATGTGACACCACATAGAGAATGGTTCTCTAATTATGCAGCAAAGTCTCTTGGTACCGTGAGACTTGGTGACTCTTACCAGTGTGATGTTGTGGGGATTGGAGATGTGGTTGTGCAGTTCATTGACGGTTCAAAATTTACTATGCATAATGTACGCCATGTACCTCAGTTATCACGCAGTTTGATGTCAGTTGGTCAACTTGATGACCTTGGTTACAAGGTGGTCTTCTATGCTCAGTCCTTTCGTATATCAAAGGGCAATATGGTTATTGCAAAAGGAAGGAAAGTTGGCTCACTTTACCCTTTATTTGTATCACAGAAAGAACACTTGTTAGCTGTTACTGAACAGCCTATGGCTTGTATTTGGCACGGTCGTTTGGGCCATATATCTCGTAGTGGAATGGAAAATCTTTCTCGTTCTGGCTACTTACCTGTGTTATCTTTCTCTGATTTTTCATTTTGTGAGCATTGTCAATATGGAAAGCAAACCAGAAATGTGCATAAAACGCACATTGACTCTTCAATTCAGCCTTTAGATCTTGTTCATACAGATGTGTGTGGTCCTATGCCCACTAGGTCCTTAGGTGGTTCTCTTTACTTTGTTACTTTCATAGATGATGCTACTAGAAAAGTCTAGGTATATCCTATCAAATCGAAGGATGATGTATTCCCTACTTTCAGAAAATGGCTTGCTTCAGTTGAGACTGAAAAAGGAACTAAGCTTAAGGCTTTACGTTCAGATAATGGGGGTGAGTATACCTCACATGAATTCAGCCTTTTCTGTCAGTGTAGAGGGATTCGTAGAGAGTTTACAGCTCCTTATACCCCAGTACAGAATGGTGTAGCTGAGAGGATGAATAGAACTATTCAAGATAGAGTAGTCTCTATGTTGCATCATGCAAACCTCTCACAAGGTTTTTGGGCAGAAGCAGTATTGACTGCAGTTCATGTGATTAACCTTTCACCTAGTACTGCCAAAGGTCTGAAAGTGGCACAAGAGTTATGGACAGGGAAACCACCATATTATGATCATCTTCGAGTTTTTGGGTGTGAAGCATATGTTCATATACCCAAGAATCTTAGACAGAAGTTGGACCATAAGTCAAAGAAATGCATTTTTCTTGGATATGGTCGAGAAGGACAATTTGGATATCGCTTATGGGATCCTGAAACACGGTCAGTGATCAGAAGTAGTGATGTCATTTTTAATGAGTCTAAGATGCATAAACAGCCGATTAAGGAGGTTGAAGTGAGAAGAGTGGTGTTTGAGGATACTAGTCCTCCGGTTAGCATGCATAAAAATGCTGCACATAGGGATGTTCAAGAGAATGTCCATTCAGATCAGTCTGCACATGTTCCTGTTCAGCAACCATTGAGACGTTCTGCACGTGTCTCATATCCACCTGATAGATATGTTCCAGGTTTAGATTTTGTTATGCTAACAGATGCCGGTGAGCCCTCTTGCTACAAAGAGGCTATGCAGACAGAGGATCATGTCAAGTGGGAGCGTGCCATGAAGAGTGAGTTGGATTCTATTCACAAGAATGGTACTTGGGACTTAGTACCTTTGCCAAAGGGAAGGAAAGCTTTACCATGTAAATGGGTATATAAGCTGAAATTCACATCAGATAGTGCTTCTCCAAAATATAAAGCACGACTTGTTGCAAAGGGTTTTAAGCAACAACATGGTGTTGATTTTGAGGAAATCTTCTCCCCAGTGGTCAAGATGACTACTTTGCGCATGTTGCTTGGATTCGTTGCAATGGAGGACTTAGAGCTAGTCCAAATGGATGTGAAAACAGCTTTCTTGCATGGAGATCTTACAGATGAGATCTATATGGAACAACCAGAGGGTTATGTAGTTCCTGGCAAGGAAAGTCTAGTTTGTAAGCTCAAGAAGAGCTTGTATGGACTTAAACAGTCTCCTAGACAATGGTACCAAAAGTTTGATGCTTTTATGAAGTCCCAAGGCTATTCTCGGAGCAATGAGGATCATTGTCTCTACACAAAGAGATGTTCTGATGGCAGCTTGATATGCTTGATACTTTACGTCGATGATATGTTGATTGCTGGGAAGTCCTCTTATGATTTGTCAATTCTCAAAAAGAAGTTGAGTCAGACATTTGATATGAAGGATTTGGGGGATGCCAAACATATTCTTGGCATGCGCATTACTCGTGATAGGAGTAAAAGATGCATATACTTGTCTCAAAGTGAGTACATATCCAAAGTACTTCATCGATTCAATATGCAGGGTGGAAAGGCATTGAGTACACCTTTACCCACATATGTGAAATTGAGCAAGGATGACTGCCCCAAATCAGATGAGGAAAAGGAATTCATGACCAAAATTCCCTATCAGTCTGCTGTTGGTAGTCTCATGTATGCTATGGTAGCTACGAGACCAGACATTGCATTTGCAGTGGGAGTTGTGAGCAGATATATGTCTAATCCTGGCAAGAAACATTGGGAAGCGGTCAAAATGATTTTGAGATATCTGAGTGGCACTAAGGACAAGTGTCTATGCTTAGGTAGAGGGAAAGCATCCATTATTGGTTACACAGATTCTGACTATGCTGGTTGTGTAGACAATCGTAAGTCTACATCAGGGTACATTTTTCATTTTGCTGGAGGTGCTATCTCTTGGAGATCTCGTCTTCAAGAATGTACAGCTGTTTCCACCACAGAAGCAGAGTATGTTGCAGCAAGTGAGGCATGTAAGGAAGCATTGTGGCTTTCTCGTCTTGCTTGTGATATGGGTTTGCCTCAGCATGTACCTCACTTGCTCAGTGATAGTCAGAGTGCCATTGCTTTGGCTAAGAATCCGGTCTATCATGCAAAGACCAAGCACATTGAGGTGAGGTATCACTTCATTAGAGATTGCTTAGCCACTGAGAGCATTATTCTTGAGAAGGTTCACACTCGAGATAATGCTGCAGATGCTTTGACTAAAGCTCTACCACAGGATAGCTTTCGACACTGTTGTCACTTGATGGGGGTTACTTGATTCTTGATCTTACACAGTCACTTGTATACTGTGTAACATGCCCATCAGGTGGGAGGTATAGTTTGTATACTTACACTCAGGTATTCTTTATCATTCTTTCTTTTTTCTCCCATAGTTACTCTGGCCATATTGGCCTTTAGTGGGAGATTGTTACCGTTAGTGTCCATGTGAAAGGCCAAATGGCCACCGGACACTTCTTTGTATATGTTCTTTAATAAAACATATAGTGGCCTGGTCAGTCACAGACTGTAAGTTCGACCGCATTTTTGTAAAACCTAAGAAGTCTGTCTACGTGCTCCCTGTGTACTGCGTTTTCTGCGTATTCTACAACATCTGTGCATAGTACTGTGTGTGGCGACCAGAGCTCGGTTTTCTACTTTGAGCATATCGTCGTGGAGCTCTCGAGAAGGAGAGTCCAGTGTGGTGCACGCCATCGAATTACTTCAATATCCCCCTCCACTCAAGTCTAAGCATCCACTCATGCTTTCTAGATTCAAGATCTTGGGAATCTCTTAAAGTATCATGTCTTGGTTATACCATCCACACTTAAGTACCACTATCCATGGTCCAATGTTTCCTTGGTAGTTTAGGAAAATCTTATTTATCCTTCTTTACTCCTATTTCCTTAAAGGAGTTTCTATTATCATAGTGATTCAACCCTTAAGCAGGTTTTAACTTACTTGGATGATTGCTTCCACTTCCAAGTGTCACTTCAAGATTAACTCTAAATCCTCTTGAAATGAGTCCAAGAAAAATGGATACCCACCATGTGAAGTTCTAATGCCCCATAGCGTCTTTGATGGATCTGAGCGGATGTAAGATTTGGTGGCCCATACCACCATACTCAGATCCAACATACATGTGAAGTTATAGCCTCTTGACTTTCTCCACATTTTTTTACTTAAAGTATATCCTCCCTAGGATGCATCAAGTTTAATGCACCAAGATTCAAGAAATTGTCCACAAGTATGAGCATGACTCTTGATTTTGTGCAAACTTCTCTTCTTGAGAGTTGTGGGAGACATTCAAAGCCATTTGAAGACATTGGGAATGGTGCCATGCAAAACTCCATCCTCTATCAATTTGTGTCTGTAAAAATTCACTCAAAGGCCCATTGGGAGGAGTTGAGGAGGGTCCATATGACTCCCTACTAAGCAAGACGAGAGGGGAAGAGCCCCACTAGCCGATGGGAGATGGGGGAGACCCCCCCACCAGACGCCCCCACACCACAGAGATCTTAACCCACGGAGGGAGTGCTCACGAGCCTCCATCATCTTCCCTCTTAAAGTTGTGAACAACCTCAATTGAGTCTTTCTTTTATAGCCCTCTTCAAGCCATTTGCCATGTTATATGGGAGAAAGAGCATCTCCAACAAAATCTTGTGACTTTTTCTACCTCTTCTCTCTTTATGCCCGATTTCCCTACACATCAAGGAGGAGCTTGAGAGCTACAAGGCTGATTTGGAAAGCCTTTTGAAGTACTTTCTCAACCCATCTTTACCCAAGCTTTTGGATAGTGAATGATCGCCAATCGACTACCCTCTAAGGAGGTTTCTCCACCATTTGCAAAGGAAGAAGCCCTCATGAAAGAGTCCCAAAGAAGGCCTTGAGTCACTTTTTGCAAATCCTTCTTCAATGAAGGGTGGAAGTGTGAATATTGACGAGTGAGATGGATTGAGGGCTGTCAACAATGATCATCTACATATTTGTGGAGTAACGGTTCATCCAAAGGAGGCCCAAGACAACCTATAACAAAAAGTGAAGCTTGGAAAAAGATTTGATGAAGTACTCCATTTTCATATGCCTTTCTCTCCTTTTTGAATTAGGAAAAATTATTGTATTACTTTCTTGTTACAAAGTATTCATGGAGGGAGAATCATTAATCAATAGCAATATGTTATTAGACGCTTCTAGGTAGGAAGTTCCGGTAGAAGAGGTTAGAGAAATGGGTTACACACTAGGGCTTAAAGAGAAGGGTATACAAGAAACACATGAGATTAATGTATACCAAGAGCTAGCCAGTTTGGATGTAACAATGAACGGTATCCAAGTGGATATGCTCATGGTGAGATGGGGACCCTTTGCAGTTCTATAAACAAAGTTAAAGGGAAAATAAGGCAAATATTAAATATGCACACAACCCAAACTCTTCTTGGACAAATAGGATCCTTCTCAATTCGACCAAGGAACTCATTGATGAGTGAAGGGCCGGATGTTCCATTACCGATTTAGAGTAATATATCACTTGGAAATCAAACTGAGGATTTGATCACAAATCCCGAGTATAATATTTCCTTAAGATCTAGGAGTCTTTATTTTGTGAAAAACTTAAAGCCACCTCAGTTCTCAAGAGAGAACAAAGATTGAAATAATGATGCACTTTTGACTTTTCTAGAGAGATGGAAAGACTTACATCAACTAAAAAATACTCCTAACTCCTACCAAGTCCTAGAAACAAGCTTATCCCTTGTGCCAAAAGCCTACAAGTGGTGGATGATCTTGAAAGAATCTCAAATAATTCCTAAGACTTGGAACAAGTTTGAAGAACTCTTTAAAAAGGAGTTCTTACTAGAGAACGAGAGCGAACATAATCGGGAAGAATGGGACAAGATCCTTCAATGAGTATGTCCCCTCTTCATATACATTTCTTGTTACAAAGATATAGTTCTCAATATCAAAATCCTAGATGATTTCCATAAAGTAAGGGGCTTACTTCATGGCCTTGATAAGGAAATTAAACATGAAATGAAGAAAAGTGCCCCTAAGAGTTTGGAAGATGCAATGAGGCTAGCACATATCTATGAAGATCATGCTCATACTGGGGCACAACTACTTCATCCTATCGAGGAGAATAAAATATTTAAAAGAAATAAGCAAAAATTAAGCACTTTTAAGATAGAGGATTTCAATAATCCTCAACTTTCGTGACCAAGAGTTGACCCTGAAGTATGAGAGAAGGCTAAGAATGAAAATCTTTGCTTCAAGTTCTTAAATCCACGACATTTAAGCAAAAATTGTACCGCTAGGGTGCAACAAAAAGCCACCCATGAGCAAAAAGGGAAAGAGAAGGCAAGAGTCCACTTGGTCCAAACTTTAAACACTGAAAATAGTAAAGTTTGGAAAAAAGTGTAATTCATGCAGAAAGATTGCACACCCATGTTGTCTGTTTGATTCTGTGTGGGTGCAAATTCAGTTTGGACCACATGACTTAGTCCAACTCCATGCGTGCATAAGAGGGAAAAGGCCATGAGTCATGATAGATGACTCGACCACCTATTACTTCTTCAATTACTTACTTGTGAAGAGATTAAGGTTGCCCCAATAGAGTGTCCATGATCCACGAATAATATAAGAAAGTCTAGAATAGTAGGATATGTGGTCTCGAAATTGTGTTGAACTGATGTGATGAATAATTTGGAATTTGGAAGAAATGGTATCCATCACTTGATTCAAGGGGAGCATGATGTGCCAAGTACTTCCCTGATCTCAAACATGGAACTAAAAAAGGGTGTAAATATTCATAAAGTCAAAGTATATATGATACTTCCAACTGATGTAAATGATGCATATAACATAAATCCAATTCCATATGTCTCTTCTCCTTTGTTTGGTCATAAAAATTTTAAATTTTAAGTGTTTAATGAATAAATATTGGGATGTTTTTTCGAAAGAACTTTCCCATGGCTTACCTCCTCCTCATGGGCAAGTCAATCATGCTATAGACTTGCTCCCACATATTAAGCCTATATGTAAGCGCCCTATCGACTCCCATATTCACAAAAAGTGGAAGTGCAAAGGCAATCGAAAGAATGCTTGAATAAAGAATTCATTCAACCTAGCCAATTGCATTAGGCAACACCGATTCCCTTAGTTAAGAAAAAGGATGGGTCAATGAGATTGTGTATCGATTATCAAGCTTTGAACAAAGTTACGATAAGGAATAAATTTCCAATTCCCCAAATAGATGATATGTTTGATCAATATAAAGGAGAAAAGATACTCTCAAAGCTTGATTTTCATCAAGGATGTCACTAGATTAGGAGCAAACGTTAAGATGCCCCCAAGACAACTTTCAAAACTAAGTATGGGTATTTTGAATTCTTAGTCATGCCTTTTGGAATAACGAAGGACCCCACTAGATCCATGATCTTGATGAACACAATCCTAAGTCCTTATGGAAATTTGTAGTCAAATTTTGTGATGACATTCTTGTCTATAGTCAAGATACAACTACCTACTTAGAGCATTTGGAAAAGATTTTCCAAGTTATGAGGGAGAAAAAGTTGTATGGCAAAGAAGCTAACTGTGATTTCTTTTCAAAAGAAATTAGAATCTTAGATGCATTATATTTGAGAAAGAAATTCAAGTAGATCCTAAAAAGGTCCAAGTTATTGTTAACTAACCACACCCGAAAACTATTACATAGCTTCAAAGTCTCTTAGGGTTAGTAGGACATTGTAGAAAGTTTGTACCAAAATTTGTAAAGATCTCAATCCCTTTATTTGAAAATCTAAAGAGAAAGCATAAAAAGCCTTACTTGGGATAAGGGACATGTTAAAACTATGAATCAACTTAAGAAGCCTTAGCATCGGCCCCAATCCTATAGATAATAGATCCAAATGAACCCTTTGTAGTTGAAACAGATGTGAGTGAATTAGCAATCAAAGCTTGCATTGAATCAGAATGATTGAACAATTACTTTTGAAAGCTCAATGCAATTATTCTACCTACAAGAAGAGCTTTATGCCATAGTGCATGCTCTAAAGAAATGGAGATATTACTTGTTTGGTGCCCAAGTGACAATAGTTTTTTTTATCAAGCAAGTATCAAGTGGTTTGCAAACCAATCTAAGTTAATTGGTAGAAAGGCTAGATGGGCCAAGATAGTTCAGGAGTTTGGTTATGAACTCAGATATCAAAGAGGGAAATTCAATGTAGTTGTAGATGCTTTAGGCCATATGCCTATGTGAATTCTTTGAGCTTCATACAAATCTCAAATGATTTACTAGACTTGATGAAAGGTAGGTAACAAGATGATAAAAATTTTAAGGAAGCCTGGAAGAAGGATCACAACCAAGATACAAACTTATCATCGAAAAATAAGTTTAAACATTACAGTATCCAAGATGAATATCTATTATACAAAAGAAAGGTATGTGTACCTTGTGGTCAAGAACTTAGAAGGGAAGTTTTGTTTGAATGCCATGATGCCCGAAGTGCCAATCATCAAAGAATCCAAAAAACTTATGAATTGGTCTAAAGATAGTTTTATTGGTCAAGTGTACACAACTATATATAGGACTATGTACTTAACTGCATAAATGAATTGGACAAATGATAATTTTATTGGCCAAGTGTACACAACTATATATAGGACTATGTACTTACTTGCATAAAGTGGCTAGTAAATAAAGCAAAGAAATTCAATATAGGAGAATTGTTACATCCTTTGGAAATTCCCAATGGTAAGTGGGAAAGTAGTTATTACAGGCTTGACTTGAGCCCAAAAAGTACATGATGCAATTTGGGTTAAAGTTGACCATTTGATTGCATAAGTAAATCAAGCATCCAACAACCTACTAATAGAGAAAAACAACAAATGCATGTCCAACATCATCAAGACTCAACCATAAACTTGTTTCCATGGGAGTGGCCATAGGTTTGCAATCTTCAAGGAAAAACACCACAATAATGTGTCAATATATTTTGTTTGACACAAAATTTATTCCCCCATCAACTTGCATAAATTGAATGCCCAAATAATGATACAAATTCCTCAAATTTGACATCTCAAAGAGGCATGCAAATCAGCTTTAAACTCAACAATATGCTTCTCATTAGGACCAGTGAGCAGCATATCACCAACATATACAACAATGATTAGAAGTACATCATCTACACACTTAACATATAAGGTTCTCTCACTTGAAATGTTCTCAAAATCATGTGCAATCAAGTAGGCATGTATCATTTCATACCAAGCACATGGTGCTTGCTTCAAACCATATAATGCCTTTTTCAACTTTCACACTTTGTTTTCATGCCTTTTTTGCACAAAACCACATGGCTGAAATACATACACTTCTTCATGTAAGTCACCATTCAAAAATGTAGTTTTAATGTCCAACTGATGTACATTCCAACCATGATGAGTTGCAAGTGCACAAATGCTATGAATGGTGTTCATTTGGCATGTTGGAGCAAAGGTCTCATCAAAATCAATGCCTCTCTCTTGAGCTTAAACTTTGGCAACAAGCCATGCCTTATTTATGTCAATTGTTCTATCAGGATTACGTTTTCACTTATACACCCATTTAGTGCCAATGGTCTTTTTGCTTGGAGGCAAATCACATAAAGAACAAGTACCATTCTTCATAATAGCAACATATCTTGATTGCACAACAACCATCCTTTTTTTTGGTTTTGTGTTTCATCAAAAGAAATAGGCTCATTCTTACCACAAGGCTAACCAAAATGTGTTTAATATGTGGATGATATAGACAATAGCCTTTTCATTTAGAACTATACCTAACAAAAATACATTTCTCCACTTTATCATCCAATTTCTTGTGTTGTTGTTCAGGCACTAATGCATATGCCAAACAACCAAAGACATGCAGATGACCAATAAATGGCTTGCAACAATGCCAAACCTCATATGGGGTGAATGATTGTGGTGCTTTATTGGGACACCTGTTAAGTACATATGTTGCTCACATAATAGCCTCAAGCTAGAAGCTATGTGGTAAAGATTGACTTTTGACGATACACCTCGCCATCTCCATGAGGAACCTATTCTTTCTTTCAACAAATCCATTTTAGTGAGGTGCATATGACACTGTAGACTGATGCTTTATCCCATGCTCAGCTAGAAATGCATTAAAAATCAAAAGAGATGTATTTGCTCCCTCGATCAGAATAGAGGGTGCCCAATTTATATGTTGATAGGTTTTTAGCCATAACCAGATACTGTTTGAAGCACGTAAACACTTTACTTTGTTTTCGATGGATATACCCAAATCATCAGTAAAAGTTCATGAAGTAAATATAGTACCCAAAAGAAGGTGTCTGCATAGGACCACTGACATTACTATGAACAAGCTGCAATTTGCGAGTAGCTTGAACTAAACCATATTTTGGGAAGGAGGAATGCTACATTTTTCCCAAAATACAACCTTCAAAGACATGTTTACAAGGTGCCTCAAGTTTGGGCAGAGAGGACACCATTTTAGATTTTTGTAGGTGTAGCAAATTAGCATAATTCAGATGACCAAAGCACGCATGCCAATGCTTTGCATCTCAGATATCCTGAGAATATTGAACTGCTATTGCTATCCCTCGATGATCCCTCCTATTTTGGAGATGCACAGATACGACTCTCAATGAATAAGAAGTGCATATACTTACTCGCTTCGCACAAAGATTCCTTCCTTAGAATTAGCTCCCAACATGCACTATTACAATTTATTCTCCCTCTCTCCCACTCATCTAAGAGAGCTCCCAAGTGGCTTCACACATGAGTGCTACATGGTCCTCATGTGTGAGCCCATATATTTTAATCTAAGGGTTGGTTCACACCATCCTTAGCTATGCTCTATTATAACATTTCCTTCCCCTTAAGTCCATTTTGTCCTAAAAAATGGGAAGGTCCTCATAGAATGAGAGAATATATGGAATAATACCTCCCACTAAACCCCATGTATCCAATGTACATGGCCATATCTCTGTGATGTTTCCTCATATCCTTTCCTTTAAGGAGACTATTGAGAAGGCAATCCAAAATTGGGAAATCGTCTTTGAAGGGTGCTAACTAGCTCCCATGTAGCACTATCTTCTGAACTATCTTTCCACTTTACTAGACACTCTTTATATAGGTGACTCCTCATCCGTTTGTCTTGAGTGCATAGTATGCTCGCATGCTCATGTGGAATAGATTGAACAAAAATATGACCTACTACCTCACTATTTGGAATGAGGTTGTCAGATGCACCCAACCTTTTCTTGAGTCGCTAATATGGAATACTAGATGGATCTGGCTATTCTCAGGAAGTTGGAGCTATTAAGCCATCTTTCCTATTCTCTTAAGTATTGGAATGGTCCACAATACCTAGGAGATAATTTTGGGCAAGGCCCCATTTTCATGGTTTCAGACCTAGATGGAACTCTAAGATAGATGCTCTCCTACCTCAAAGTTGATGTCTATCCTTTGAGGGTCAGCATAGGCTCTAGGCTTGTCCTGAGATCTCCTAATACTGTCCTTAGCAAGCCTTCACCTGTCATGTGAGTGGGTTGTAGCATTTATATCCCTTTTGCTTAAGGGAGTATCCAACAAAGATACATTTTCTGCTTTTGGATCAATCATCCTCCACTCATCCGAAACATGTACATATGCAACACAACCAAACACTCTAATATGTGATAAGTTTAAATTTTTAATTGTAAACTTCTCTTCAATTGATGTACAACAGCAGTAGGAGCTCTATTCATGATGTATACAGTAGTGTGCATAGCTTCTACCCAATAACAATGAGACATATTCTTCTCATCCATCAAGGCTCTTGCTATTTTTGCAATATGTCTATTTTGCATTCAATAATGCCATTCTATTGTGGTGTGTACCTGCATGAAAACAATCATCAAGTTCCATGAATTTTTAGAAATCTACTAAACTTATTTGACATGTATTCACCTCCTCTATCATATCTTAATGTCTAAATATACTTAACTGTCTGCTTTTCCACCATTGCCTTAGAATTCTAAAAGTGATTAAACACTACACCTTAAACATATGTATGCACTATTTCTGGCACATTCTCACTAACATGCTTGTCATGCAGAAATGATGCCCTTGATAGTTTACCAAATTGACATGCTGCACATACCTTCTGCATTTTTGCAACCTTGAAATTTGGTAGTCCATTGGAATGCTCTTTGATTACATCAATTTTAACCTCTACAAAATTGCATGTCCAATTCTCTTGTGCCAAGTCTCTATATCAGCAATAACATGTGCACCTTTTGCAAACATGGTTGCATTCATTTCATGAATTTTCACATTTAAGGTGAACATCCTACCCACTTTGTTTCCTTTGTCGATCAATCCTCCATCCAGCTTGTACTCTTCTACATATAACCCATTATCATTCAACCTGACTTGTAATCCCTGGTCAACCATTTGTCCAACAAAAACTAGATTCTTTATCATATTCAAAACATGCAAGATATTAGCAAGATGTTTTACCTTCCCTTCCTCCATAGATAATGCTATGTTTCTTGTATGCTTGATAGGATGTGATGTGTCATCACTTGTTTCAACATATCTAAGAACTGGCAATTTCTACAAATTACAAACACATTCTACATGATTGGTCATGTGATTTAAAGCACCTAAATCAACATATTAGACATTCCCATTCTATTTCAAAACATCAATAGACATCGTATTCATCATATGATGTTGGACCATGAACAACTTCTCAGAATCATCTACAATTGTGGATGCATAGTTTTTTTGCTGCCTTCTGTTATTTTGATTCTTCAACTTACAATCATATTCAAAGCGTCCAAGTTTACCACAATTCCAACATCCTTTATTTTCATTACCTAATCATGCTATCTTGTATGCTAATAGATAGCCAATACATTACCTTTCGTGCTCCTTGATTCCATTCTTCATATGCTCTTAACTACTCCGCAATCCGATTCCTCTCTGGTAACTATGAAGCATTTTCATTCTCTCCTTTGATGTACTTCCAATAGCCTTTTCCCATGAGGAAATCCTTCACTCTGAATCTCCAAGCATGGAAATTTCAACTTATCACTCATAAGCTGACTCATTCCAGCAGGACTTGCCATTTCTACAACAATTTGCAACACTACAAAAACACTAGATGCAGTACCTCTGCTTGAATACTGCCACACTGTGATGTGACAATTCAATCTTAAAAAAAACACAGTTTTTGTGTATGAAAAGTATACGGGATCATATGAAATTCTCAATCTAGAATATTTGAGTGTTTTTTAATAGAATGCAAGTTACAATTTTGCTAATTGACCTAGTTTTTCCATGGGGCCCACCTTGTGGGCTCGAAATGGAGATCGATATGGCTCCAAAATCTGAATCTGAGAAAAGCGAGTAACCCCCAATGGATAACATTTGAAAAATATTTTGATGCCTTCTACCTTCACATCAATTTTTGAAGAAATCTAAGGTTGTTTGAGAATCACACTTTCTCCATGGATTCCCACATATTCTTCATTGATGGCCTTCTCCAAGAGCTCTCTACAGCCACATTAGCTCTGATACCATGTCACGGGGAGATAAGGAAGAGAGATCACTCCCGCACCCTCACACTCAAAGAGAAGCACACACACATATTGAGGCAAGGAAGAATGATCTTCTTCTTCTTATTCTTCTATTACATAAAAGGAATATACAAGAATGACCTAATACAACAATACAATTAGTGCAATACATAAAGAAAAGTACATAAGGAAAATCCTAATGTCTTCAAATGAGTGAGCTAGCAAGAAACAAATGTTCCATCATTCTTAGTAGATAAATCTAGTAAAGCTCAATGAGGTATCCCTAATATATACTGGTGTGACCACTATACATTTCAGAGAAATGAAAAAGTGATACGTGTCATCCTAGATCATCACATGTTGAGCTTGATATCTCAACAACCCATACATAAGCATAAATGGACTATGCCCTATGGAAGAGTGCTTTGCACTATTGTATGCAAACTCTAATATAGGTAAGTACTCTTCCCAATTAGTTTTTCTTTCATTTACATAGGCTCAAAGCATATCCTCGTGGATTTGGTTAACCGTCTCTATCTGTCCATTCGACTATGGATGCTCGGCCATACGAAGCCTTGCACCCTGAAGCCTTGCAGCCTGAAGCCTTGCAGACTGAAGAATTGCAGATTTTGAAGACTTGAAGACTCCCACTTGGAATAGTTCAGTAGTGTATGTTCTTCCTTTCTAGCTTTGTCGAGGATGACAAAGTCTAGGGAGGGGAGAGTGTTGGGTTGTAGGGTATGCACACATCCTCAATTGTGCATGGGAACCCTCCCTAGACCATAAGAATAACTCTTTTTGTATCTACTTAGAATTTCACATAAAAACACCCTCTTAGGACACTTTTTTATATTTCTCTTATACTAAGGTAGTGAAACCTTTTAAATAGCCACCTCTCTTGCACACATATGAGAGAACACACGTGAAAAACACACGCCCATATTTCTTGGGATTGGTGGTTACAAAGAGAATATTTGCCCAAGATATGTTAGTCAGAGAGAGATCCACTTTTTGACTTTTCAAAGAAGCTGTTAAGTGTTAGATGTTAAACGCTTCGTTCTAACTATCAGAAGTGCGTTTAACCGACCTAAGTGGGTTCTTGGGAGTGGAAGGGGTTTGTAAAAACAGAGGCCCTGTACTTAGTTCCCAAAGGTACTGTTCTCACTCAGCACGATAATAATGCTGAGAACTCTATCGAATTGCCGTACTGAGAATTTACTGTCACAGTCTTAGCTCAACCAACGTACCAAATGCGCTAAGATGCCATATTGCATCTACGTATTAACTGACTGAAATTACCAAAACAAGAGTATTCGATCAACTTCACAGAACGGGTTCAACGATCAAACAACACCGTAACGCAGAGAATTTGAGAGTCCAACACACAGTACTGGAAACTCAGTAATCAACTTAGCAGATCTTTACTGCACTTAACTTTGCCGCAGGCAGACAGATTCCAATATTTACAACAACACAGCGTAGATCCGAATATCGGAACACTAACACAGTTGCTCGGATTTCGCCAATTCTTGACCAAAAATGTTCAAGAAGTCGTAATACACAGTGCGTGAGCACAATCCAACAGAGATGCATAAACAACTTACTCAGACAACAGTAATGGAACTCACAATCTCAACGGAGTTCACTAGGTAACAAATACAGATACACACAGTACCATTAGTCTACGTAGAAGATCGCCAAGATATTCTGAGAACTCCAATCGTTACACAGTAACATTCAGACTGATAGTATAGTTATCTTCCGAACGTTATGAAATTTATCAACAGAACCAAGATCGTCGGCAGGCAACAAGAACGGTAGACAAACCAGATACGAACAAGAATGTAGAACACAAAGGTTATGCAAAACGAACACTACCTCAACACTCAGACAGACAACCAGACGAGCAATCTGGTGATAACACGACAATAGGCCAAAATCACATCGCCCTCCTCCTTTGAGTGCTTCTTTCCATTACTTTATATAGAAAGTACAAATAGGTGCGTAACCACCTTTCGCGCGTGTTCTGCCACGATTTCCGTTACATCTGTCCCAATCCGACGGCCGACTAACACTGGCACGTCCGGTGGAATCGAACCCGCAAGTTTTTACAAAGTTACTGTTCATCGACTATACCTTCTAAGTACATGTTTTGGGCTAATCTAAATGTACGGGCGATCTTTTTCTTAAGGGTTTCTAATATTTGTTTAAGGGTATCTGGTTCTACTAATTGCGCATCTATTCTAACAGAGCTTAGGGCTATAGCTTCGGTGAGGAAAATCTCGGCCTGTGTTTGCAAAAAGGCCTCCTGTAGGTAGAACTCGTTGGACAGGGCTGCATTTCTTGAGACCTTCATTTCTTCCAATTGCTTCTGCATATTGATTACTCTGTCCTTTTGATTTTCAAGCTGATTTTCTCTTCGTTCAATCTCCTGGTTTTGGTACTGTATAGTTATGGAGTAGGCGTCGTGTTCTCTTTTTAGATCTGTTATCAGCTTCTGTGTCTGTGCTTCTTGTGTTAGCTTGCGCCGTAATATGTTGTTTACCTGATCGAAATCTAATTTAAATCTTTGGAGTTCCTTAGTGGTTCTCATTGCCAGCTCGCGCTGCTCTGTCCTTTTTGTACCACTTCGTCCAGTGTTTGTCTTGTTTCTTCCAACAAATTTCCTAATGCAATTCTGGCATCCTCCTTATCCTACAGGTCTAGCTTTAATTGACTAACTTCTGCCCGTGTTTCGGTTAATAACTTGTCTTTTTCGGTGAGCTCTGCCAGTGCTGTATCTCTCTGATTGATTAGCATTTCCTGTTCGGTGAGTTTTGCCTGTAGTTCCTTCAATTGATCTTGCAGGGATTGGTTTTTGGCTTTGGTAATTAGTAATTCTTCTTGTAGGGGGCTGATGTCAGCTTCTAGCATGTCAACTTTATGTTGTAGCTCGTTGCGGATACTGTCTGTGGCAGCTTTCATGTGGATGGGCAGTTGCTGAGATAAATTGATAAGAACTTGGCCCATATTGGCCAGTTCGGACAGTATTGGAATGGAAGGAAGGGGTAGATGGGGTTGTGGTTGGGAAGTGGATGCGTTGAGGAGCTGTTGGGAGTTTGGTGGAGAGTAGTTGAGGGAGGAGGATGAGGATTCGACGGTTTCGGTAGGGTGACTGGGCTGGATGGGGATGATGGGTGGTTTCGGTGGGGGAGTGGGAGTTACGGTTTGAGTTGTTACCTGATTTATGTTTTGTTGTTCTTGCTCCGCAAATGTGGATTCCACTGCCTTAAGTAGTCTGTCCAATGCGTCTTTGGCAGCTTGTTCTTCCTCTGTTTGTTGTTCTTCTTCAGACTTCCGCTTTGATGTTTCTGCGGGCGTTGTTGTTTCAGCTTCAGTACGAGTTTCTTGTTGTGGAAGATTGCGCAGAGGATTCATTCTGCATGGAGGTGGCGGTGTCGTGGAATGTGTCTTCTTCTTGCTTTTCTTCTTCTTTATCTTCTTCTTTATCTTCTTCGGCTGACTTCTGTGCTTCACTCTCAGACGAGCTAATTCTGATCCTTTTTCTGCCGAAAAGCTGGTTGAGTTCCTCTTCATCTTCTTCTTCATCGTCTTCTAGCAGCTGTATCGACTCTTCATGTCTCAGAATGGGTCCCCGGGGTGGTGGTTGGGCTGCAAGGATTGCCGGAAAGAGAAATGACGAGATATGGGGCAATCTAGATCTAGGCGTATTACCCTTGTTTACTTGTTTGATTATAGCTGCGCACTCTTTGTGGATACGTTGGAAGAAATATGTAGCGAAGTTTACTGGTTCTCGGGATGCTAAGTCTATGGCTGAGTAGAATGGACGGGAGATGCCGTAAGTGCGCTTCTGTAAATTTAGGATTTCTACTAAGAACTGCAGGGCTGATCTTTCTGGTTCTGGTCGGCAGAGAATGGCATATTTTAGAGGAGTATCTAGGGAATAAATGGTTCATGGTAGCTACTGGCAAATTCGGGCCATTCTCTCGGCCTTGCGAAGGGAGTCGATACAACTCAACGAAAGTTTGGAAGGTGATTACGGTACGGGCAGGTAAGGAAGTGATAGCCCATCTTCGCTCGTTGGCTGGTGATTGAGCGATGGCGGATATGATCTGTGCAAAGAAGGGGTGGGCTTCCACTGAATGCCACGGCAATTCAGCGAAATTTGCAAGCCCACGGTTGCGCAAGAACTCTCCTACGTCAGCAGGGAGTCCATCACGGAAAGCGGCATAATTAGCCAAAGCTTCCATGGCGCAACACAGATAACCGGCTCAAAACGTAGGCACGTAGGGATTTCACAAACATACAAGCATACAAACACAATAGCGATTTTCGGCGAAATAGAAAAGTTTAAATAGATGCGTCACGGTGGAGGGTAATGAGGGATGATTAATCATCGTGCGGTGTTGAAATGATAATTCTTTAACTTGGTGTGCATGCGTGAGTAGCTGGCAAGAGCAAGGCGGCTTCTGACATAATTAGGAATCAAGACGCAGATATTTACAGACTTAAATTATTAAGTACGCAAAAATAAAAGAAAGGAAAAGAAAAGGAAAGAAAAGCGAGCGCCAAACGACGCGGCCCACCGAAAAATGTTTCAGTTCGGGTTAGGTGCGTGTTGGTATGGCCGCAGCTTCGAACCGTTGATTACTTTCGGAAGAGGGTTTTCGGTCAACGTAGTCAACCGAAAAGTTGCTGGGCCTACTTGTTCTAAAATTCGGTAAGGACCATACCATCGTAATTTGAATTTACCAGCAGACCGATTCGACCTTGCATTATAAAAAAGGACAAGTTGTCCCACTGTAAAAACTGGAGTTTTTAAGTGTCGATCATGCATCCGAGTCTGTCTTAGCTGTACTTCTTGTATAGTTAAAAAACTATGCCATTGTTGCTCGTCTAACTCTCTGAGTGTATCCAACCGAAATGACAGTGAGTCTTCCGGTAGCAGTTTCTGAGCGATTGCTACTCGTAAACTTGGTATAACTATCTCCATTGGTGCTATTGCTTCTAATCCATAAGTTAGTTTGAAAGGTGTTAATCCTGTTGTTACCTTGTATGTAGTCCGGTATGCCCATAATACTGCAGGTAGCAGTTGATCCCATCTTTCCGGTGCTTCCATAATCAATTTCCGAAGCATATTCAACAAAGATTTGTTTGTACTTTCGGCCAAACCATTAGCACGAGGATAATAAGGAGAACTAAACTTATGCGTGACCTGGAACGACTGTGTTAGTGCCTTCATTAAATTGTTCACAAAATGAGTGCCTTGATCTGAAACAAGTTCGAGTGGTAAACCAAAACGTGGAAAGAGATCGGTTAGTAGACATTTTGCTACCGCAATAGCTGTAGCAGACTGTAAAGCCCAGGCTTCTGCCCATCTGGTTGCATAGTCTGTACAGGTCAGTATGTAACGGTTGTTACTGAAGACTCTTGGAGGTGTAATTGGACCGATAAAGTCTAGACCCCACTTCTGGAAAGGTTCCAATGGTAAGATGGGTTGCAGAGGGAAAAGATGACGTTGCAAGGGCTGTCCAGATCTTTGACAAGTATCACATTGTTTGACAAACTGTGATACATCTTTGTACATAGTTGGCCACCAGAGACCACTTTGCAGAATTTTCCGGTGTGTTAAGTCTGCAGCAAAATGACCACTGGAAGGAATTGAGTGAGCCAAAGTAATAACTGAGTTAACTTCATGTGGTGGAATACAACGAAGTAAAATTCCGGTCTGATCCACATAGTATAATTCTCCAGCAATTAACCGAAATCGACGACTAAAGACTGCAATTTTCCTGCGTACTGTCGTAGAAGTCTGAGATGGGAGGCAACCATCAGTGAGAAAGGTCAGGATCTGATCATAATATATAGATGGCATAGGTGGGTCTGTAATTTCATCATTTGTTGGTTCAGAGACATAAATTGCCGTGTGTCATCTATACCTACCGGAGCTTCACCGGAATCTAAGCGAGAAAGAAAATCTGCTAAGGCATGTGAGCTGCGTGGCCGATGAATGACTTCGTAGTCAAATTCCTGTAAAAGTAGAACCCATCGTACTAATCGACCACCTAGATGCTGTTGTCGAACTAGATAGACAAGTGCAGCATGATCTACATGAAATGTAAATTTACGGCCCAGCAAATAATGTCTGAATTTCTTGACAGAATATACTAGCCCTAGACATTCTCTCTCTGTTACAAAGTAATTCTTCTCAGCAGGGGCTAATCTGCGACTTGCATAGTTACGAATATGTGTAGATTACCGGAAACTGAACGCAGCTACAGTGCCTGATCCTTTTCCGATCCCTTTTCTGGACACAATGCTTGATAGAGTAGCAGGCCACGAAATGTATTCATTCTTAGACGGATACAGTGGATATAATCAAGTTAGAATGGCTGAACAAGATATACCGAAAATTGCAGTCATTACCAACTGGGGTGTATTTGCTTGTACGGTTATGTGGTTTGGATTAAGGAATGCCCCAAGTACATTCCAAAGGTGTATGCAGGAAATATTTTCTCCTTATCTTACTTCGTTTATGCAAGTATACCTCGACGATTTTTCAATTTTCGATAAGATGATAGCACACCTGTTCCATTTACGGTGCTGCTTTGAAAAATGCAAAGAATACAGACTCTGTTTGAACCCAAACAAATCCGTGTTTGCGGTTTCATGTGGCAAGCTACTTGGCCACATCGTATCTGCACAAGGTATACGAGTAGATCCAGACAAGATCACGGCAGTGTTAGAAGCTCCAGTACCCACTACACCGAAGGAAGTCATGCGCTTCATGGGCCAAGTAAGATGGCATGGACGACACTTAAGGTGGCTTGCTCATTTGGCAATACCACTGAACAAGCTAATCACCAAGACTCCTCGACAATTTGAGTGGAGCCAGGAATGTCAGATAGCATTTGATCGTTTAAAGAGTTTATTAACACAAGTTCCCATTTTACAGCCACCGGACTGGGATCGCCCATTTCATGTATTTGTTGATGGTTCAGATATCGCAATAGGAAGCGTTTTGATGCAACAAATTGATAAGTGGTTCAGACCTTTACCTGTGATGCATAGTTTGGATTCATCCGGTAACTGGGTTGTTTGTTCGATTTGGCCTCCGGCTTCAGCATGACTCTGTGCTGATAGATGCACGGGTCCAATCCTTTCATATCTTTGTAATCCCATGCAAAGACGTCGGAGAATTCTCGGAGTAGCTGAATTAAGCCTGCTTGAAATGTTTCCGGTAAGTTTTGCTTTATCTTCATAGGACGCGGATGATTTTCATCGCCTAAATTATAAGTGATCAACTGATCTTCTGGGACATAAGATTGATGAGGCTTCTCTGTATCGTCAGCTGGCTTAAAAAGTTGTTGCAGTTGAGTGTCATCTATAACCGTAGTATCTTCCTTTTTATCTTCTTCTGTTACAATCATTACCGTACAAACTGCAGGGTTCCAATTATCTACAACAGATTGCAGATCAACAGTTCCTAGGGAAATCAAGTCAATGATATTTTTCAGAAACTCTTCTTCTTCATCATCTGACAAACCATCTAGCATATGAACAGGTTCCGCCAAATACGGTCTAGCATGCAACTCGCAAGGTTGTATAGCATCTAATTTTACAGCGTATTTACAATTTTTATCCTTGAAAGTGAGCTCTTGTGCAGACCAATCCTGTATCACCTTAGCGTGCTTCAACCAAGGTCGGCCGAAAAGGAGGTTGTAATCAAGAGTGGATTCCGGTAAATCTAGTATGACAAAAGTCATTTTAAATGTTGTACCTTGTAAAGTAATTGGTACATTTCGTACAAGTCCAATGGGATGGACTCTTGATTGGTCGGCCATTCTGACAAAAAACTGAACTGATTCGATTTCGGTCCACCCTAACTTTTTACATAGTGCAGCAGTAGCAATGTTGACTCCAGATCCTCCATCAATTAGTACCTGTGTGATTTTATGATTCTTATACCATATCGTAATCAGAGGAATTGAATGATCGACCGTAGAATCAGGTTTCGGTTGCACCATTGCGGTCGCAGGAATGCAAGGAGGCGCAGGACTGAACTGTTGTTGAAATTGCTGTCGAACTCCCGGTACTAGTGCAAGTAATTGGCCCAAAGGAAGAGTGATGGATGCTTTAGATAGAATTTCCCAGGCCTTTTGTGATTGGATTGTTTCCATAGATTTTGAAGATGATGCACCTGCTGAAGATGATGTGTCTGCCGCTGAGGAGGTGCCTGTTGCTACTGATGTACCTGCTTCTGATGATGTGCCTGCTGCTGAATTGGAATCCTCTTGTTGTGTTCCTTCTTCGGTTAACGGAGTCTGGGTTACCAGAATAGGATCTGGGAAGACTGGAGTTTCTGCGTTGGTCCATTGACTACCCTTGTTGTACATCCTTTGTTGTTCGCGTATACCTGGTTCAAATAATTCTACTACAGGCTGCCGTTGTTTATCGGAGCGGGTCTGAATGACTGCAGCTTGTGTTTCTACTGGTGTGATTTGTACCATATTAGCCATTGGATTTTGTCGTTCCTTCTTCCTCTGATCATATTCAGCTGCATCCTTACAGAATCTTCTAATGTGACCAAATTCACCACAGAAATGACAACGCGGTGGTGGCAGATTGGGATTTTCCGGTGGTGGTCCGGTCTGCCAGCGGTTTGCATTATAGTTGTTATTTCTTTGTCCTCTGTAATTTCGATATCCTTATTGCTGGTTGTTTCTCATTTGCGGAGGCACATAGTGATTGGCTGGCTGCCCTGGTTCCTGTATAATAGCATTAACAGTTGCGGTTCCCTGCACTTTGGTGTTGTATGCACAGTTTTCGGTGGTGTGTCCGGCAGTGTTGCAGATAGCACAAAATAGCTGATTAAGTGCACAAGTGGCACTAGTATGGCCTGAATTCTTGCATGTGATGCAGTATACTTGTCTGGTCATATCTTCGGTGACATTTCTATTTGTTTTTAACCATTCCAGATCCTCTGTAAATCCTCCAACCTTGTTTTCCAGCTGCAGAGCCATTGCAATCACTGCATCCAGTGTCATTGCTCCTACACAGCGTATGATCATAATCTGTTTAAGTTGTGGAGTCAAGCCATTGATAAACCACTGAGTGATAACGTCGTCCGGTAGGTTGGCGTGTGCTGGTGGTAACTGCCTCAAGTGAGTCCTGAATAGAGTAGCGTATTCCTGTACTGTTTGATTTACCTTCTGTCTGTTATTTTGCAGATAGTCAAAAATTTCGGCTGGATTCTTCTTTAGCCTAAATCTCTGCAAAAAGGCATCTCGTACTGCTTCATAGGTGCCGAAGTGATTAATATCATAATCTGTAAGCCATCTAGATGGTTGAGAAGTGCGTAGCTTATCTCGAATGTGCGTACGTGAGCATCCAGATCATCTCCTGGGAATCCACCAAATTTAGTGTACGTCACTCCTGTCGGAGTCGGCCTTGGTGGGCATACTTGTTGTTGCTGCTGCTGTTGTTGTTGTTGCTCGTTCATGGCGAGTTTATTGTGACTATCTTCTGTATCTCGGGGCTGAATATCTGAACTATAGGAATCTGTATCGTCGGACTGTGCACTTTCCGGTTCGATGATCTTGCTCAGTATGCTTCGAATCTCGGTTTTGAACAAAGTTCCTTCCTTCTTGATGTCGAGTGTAGGGGAACTTACTTCAAAAAGTGGTGGCTGGGCTGAAGATTCACCAAAAAATGGTAAACCGTCGCCGAAAAACTGTGATTCTGTTACCGAAATATCACCGGAATGTGCCGAATTTATGCCAGAATAAGGTGTTTTCTCGCCTTCGCCAATTTCTTTGGCTAACATATTTCTAGTCGTAAACAAATTTGAATCTTTATCCAAGATTGTTAAACTAGCTTCAGACTGTGTCTTGATAGATTCTGGAGTTACTATATCTTCGACAGACTGTGCCGAAATAGTACCGGAATGTACCAGAGGCGTAACACGTTCTACCGGAATATGACCGGAATCACTTCTGACGTTCTTGACTTTCTTGACAACTGGGTCACACCTAGTTGTACTTCTTCCTCCTAGAGTTATCTTTAGTAAATTAAGTACTCCAGACTGACGGTTCTTGGGATACGTTTCACCGGATCGAGTAACCGGCATGTATCATCTTTTGTACTAATCGCGTAGTATCACTATCGATAAAATTTTTATAATCACGTTTCCACAACAAGTTTGCAACAATCTGGTTCTGTTGCTACTTTCGACAAACGAACGGTAATCTTGATGTTTGATTCCGACAGACGAATGAAGATCTTGATGCCACTTTCCCACAGATAACACTTTCGTCAGGTAAACGGCAATCTTGATGCCACCTTCCCACAGATGGCGCCAAGTGTTAAGTGTTAGATGTTAAACGCTTTGTTCTAACTATCAGAAGTGCGTTTAACTGACCTAAGTGGGTTCTTGGGAGTGGAAGGGGTCTGTAAAAACAGAGGCCCTGTACTTAGTTCCCAAAGGTACTGTTCTCACTCAGCACGGTAATAATGCTGAGAACTCTATCGAATTGCCGTACTGAGAATTTACCGTCACAGTCTTAGCTCAACCAACGTACCAAATGCGCTAAGATGCCATATTGCATCTACGTATTAACTGACTGAAATTACCAGAACAAGAGTATTCGATCAACTTCACAGAATGGGTTCAACGATCAAACAACACCGTAACGCAGAGAATTTGAGAGTCCAACACACAGTACTGGAAACTCAGTAATCAACTTAGCAGATCTTTACTGCACTTAACTTTGCCGCAGGCAGACAGATTCCAATATTTACAACAACACAGCGTAGATCCGAATATCGGAACACTAACACAGTTGCTCGGATTTCGCCAATTCTTGACCAAAAATGTTCAAGAAGTCATAATACACAGTGCGTGAGCACAATCCAACAGAGATGCATAAACAACTTACTCAGACAACAGTAATGGAACTCACAATCTCAACGGAGTTCACTAGGTAACAAATACAGATACACACAGTACCATTAGTCTACGTAGAAGATCGCCAAGATATTCTGAGAACTCCAATCGTTGCACAGTAACATTCAGACTGATAGTATAGTTATCTTCCGAACGTTATGAAATTTATCAACAGAACCAAGATCGTCGACAGGCAACAAGAACGGTAGACAAACCAGATACGAACAAGAATGTAGAACACAGAGGTTATGCAAAACGAACACTACCTCAACACTCAGACAGACAACCAGACGAACAGTCTGGTGATAACATGACAATAGGTCAAAATCACATCGCCCTCCTCCTTTGAGTGCTTCTTTCCATTACTTTATATAGAAAGTACAAATAGGTGCGTAACCACCTTTCGCGCGTGTTCTGCCACGATTTCCGTTACATCTGTCCCAATCCGACAGCCAACTAACAAAGCACATGGGGTATAGAGCTTAGCCTATATATAGAAGCTCATTTTTGTAAAGAGGGAGCTTTTGGTCGACGTTCTCTCATGTAATATCTCTTATCAATGGAAGAAGGCTCTCTTTTACTCCAAGACTATTTACATTTACATGTATTGTGTCTTTGTGAGTGTGTGAGAGTGGTGTGTGTGTGCCTATGCATGTCTCTCCTTTGTGTGAGTAGAGTAGTTGCATTTTCTTGTATTTTCCTCATGGACTAGGATCCTTGACTCCCTATTCTCCTTGTTTTCAAGCATGTGGCATAGCATGTGTCTGATGCCAATGGCTTGAACATGTGGGAGGTAGGGGTGGATGAGAGGAGAGTCACTCTTGAGCTTTCCTTCTTGCTTCCATGCAAGGTGGTGAGGTTTTTTGGTCTTTCCTTGCTACAATGTCAACAAACAACTAATGCCTCATCTTTTCACAGAAGATCTTAGCTTTGGTGGCCCCAAAATAAAGGACAGCCACAACCAAATGTTATATGTAGGTCGAGGAAAAGGAAGGAACTCAAGAGAAGGCTCAAGAGGAAAAGGAAGAGGTCACAACAACTCCAACTACAATCAAAACAATTCGGAAGACAACAAGGATGCATCAAATGCCAACACACAAGGAAGAGGTCGAGGTAGAAGTAGAGGAAGAGGCCGAGGCTCCTACAATTCTCATAAAGGTATAACATGCTATCATTATGGTAAAGTAGGACACTATGCTAGTGATTGTTGGTTGAAGAATGGAAGACCAAATGGAGGCAATCAAAGGATCCAAATCAACTATGCAAGCACCTCAAGTGAAGGAAGCAAGGACACACTACTTGCAATGAGACATCAGTATAGAAGCTCTTGTGAAGATGACAAAAAATGGTACATAGATTCAGGTTGTAGTAACCATATGTCATGCCAAGGAAGTTTGTTCACTAATCTACAGGTACCAAGTGGAAAAGGATGTGTTGAAATAGGTGATGATACTCAACACATGGTTGAACATATTGGAGATATAAGGCTTGGAGATACAAGTAGAGCAAAGGTAATATCGAATGTTCTTCATGTTCCTACAATTTCAAAGAACTTGATTTCAGTAGGACAAATGGTAGAGAAGGTTATCATGTCATATTTAATGAGAATGGGTGCTTCATAAAGAATCCAAAGGAAGGCTTCAAGTTCATTGCTCAAGGTAAAAGAGAAGGAAGGATGTTCACTTTGGACATCCAACATCCACATGGAAAGGTCATGTACATTCAATGTGGGAACAAGAAGATTTCAGAGATGGACTTATGGCACAAAAGAATAGGACACCTCAACATTCCAAAGCTGAAGGACATGAGTAAACATGAAGTGGTAACATGTCTTCCAAAATTCAGTAGCATTGGATTACATGAGTTATGTGAAACTTGTCAACTAGGAAAGCAAACGTGACAACCATTCAAGAGGAGCAATTATGTGGTCGCAAATGTCTTGGACTTGATACATACGGATGTATGGGGACCAACCCAAGAGGCATCAATGGCTGGTAATAGATTTTTTGTCACCTTCATTGATGATCACTCAAGAAAGGTATGGCTATTTTGTATGAAACAAAAATCAGAGGTGTTTTCTATATTCAAAAGATTCAAAGTTGAAGTTGAAAAAAGAACAGGAAGGTCTATCAAAACCTTAAGTTATGATGGTGGAGGAGAATACTTCTCCGAAGTATTTTCAGATTTTCTACGAGAGAATGGGATCAAAAGGCAGTTTACTTGTAGGTATACACCACGACAAAATGGAGTAGCTGATAGGAAAAATAGGCAAATTGCTGAAATTGCAAGATGCATGCTCAACGAGATGAAGGTACCATTGTACTATTGAGCTGAAGCTATCACAACTGTCATTCACTTGATGAATAGGTGCACAACATTGGGAATACATCAGTTGACTCCAGACGAGGTATATTTTGGTAAGAAACTTGATCTTACACACCTCAAAGTGTTTGGATGTGTTTGCTTTGTTCACATTCCACAAGAAGTTAGAACAAAGATGGAACCAAGGTCAGAAATATGGAGCAAAAAGGATACACGTGTTACAACCCTAGAACAAAGGAAGTAAGAGTCTCGTGCGATGTGGTCTTTGATGAACTAAGACCATGGTATGAAGATAAAGGAAAGGAAAAGATTCTTGAAGAAGATTGTGATGATTATGCAGGAACAAATCAAAGAGAAGTTCAACAATCAAGCACAAAGGTTTCAGGTCCAGAGGCATCTACATCAAATGAAGAATGTTCAACATGGAGGGGGAGTCATTCTTTCTCTCCGAATTCAGCTCATAGTAGAGCCGAAGAAGCAAGTACTACTCCAAACAGTGAGATAGATGCAAGTGAAGAAGAATATGAAGAGGTTATGAAAGACAAAGAGCTTGAGACATATGAAGAAGCTTGCACACAAAAGGAATGGAAGCAAGCTATGAAAGAGGAGATCAAAGATCTCAAAGATAATCACACATGGGAGCTAGTGCCAAAGAAAGAAGGTATGAAGATTGTTCCAAACAAATGGGTGTTTAAAGTAAAGAGGAATGCTGATGGTTCACTAACTAGATATAAAGGCCAAAGGATTTAAACAAACACAAGGCATAGATTATGATGAATTTTTCAACCCTGTTGCAAAGATGAGAACAATCAAAGAACCAATTCAAACCAGTCTCACTGACAACCATACATTTAGAATGCAAAGATGCATCATAATGACATGTAACAACACATGCCCAAAAATCTTGAGCTATGTTAACTTCATCATTCTTTGCATTTGCTGAATTTTCAGCAATAGACATGCCTGATTCCTTCTTCTTTTCATTGCGCTTAGCAGGCTTTCTACACTCATTAATAGTACTTCCAGCCTTTTGGCAATATTTGCACCTCTTCTTCTTTTGCAAATCAGCATCATTAGAGGAATGAGTGGAAGAGGAAGGCCGAGGCTTTGGTTTTGATGAACCCAAAGTTGAACCATACTTGCTTTTCCCCTTTTGCGAGATAGCAAGTGCTTGCATTTCCTCAATCAAACCACTCCTATTCACTCTAGACTGCTCTTCTTGCAAAAGAAGAGGCACAACCTCATCAAATGCATACATATTGGGATTCCCTTTTGCAACCAAACGGAGTGTAGTAGCAAAGCTTTAAAAAGATTTCGATAATCCTTTCAACAATGTAGAAATGAGTCATCCGGAATAATCTCATCTATGTTTGCCAATTGCTCTTTCAAGTCCTTGATACGTGTCACATATACATCCACAGATTCATTTTCAGCCATACATACATCCTCAAGTTGTTTCCTCAAGTATGCAACATGTGCTTCATTATGCATGACATACAAAGAAGCAAGAGTGTCCCATGCATGTCTTGATGTAGAACATGACCGAATGTGTGGAACTATATGACGCTTCACAGAAAGCGCAATCAATGCATGAGCGTGAGCATCTTTTCCATCCCATCGAAGTTGCTCCTGTGTAGGTGGATAACGAGAAACCACTATACTTGAAGAAGAAACTCCATATGTGACAATAGATTGTGAAGTAGAAGAACCTATGGGTCTTCGATCTACATCTGCCACTATGTTCCAAAGTTGTTTTGCAACAATAACGTGCTTCATCATGTAAGAACACATTGGATAGTTGGTCCCATCAAGCTTATCTTCAGCTTGAAGCATGCCGAACAAGTCATTGCTACCCGCCATTTCACAAAGGAACAAGAATGTGACAAAATCTTTAATTCAACGAAAGCTGAAATTTCGGCTCACAAACCGTCACTCTGATGGTGATTCTGACTATACAAATGGCTTTGAAATGGGGTAAAACTTTAGTGCAATAGTGCAACTGGTGGAAATGCTTCTTTCCAATTGAAATTCATTGTTCTATGCTATGGAGTTGATTTGAACTGTTAAAAGTGTTCGAGTGCTGCAACGCAAAAAAATGAAACTTGAGAAGGAGTTGAACTTGATCTGATACCACTATTGGGTGTGTGTAGAAGTGCAAGAGACACACGAGAAGCGCACACAAGGAGCACAAATGCAGAAGACACATGGAGAAGACGGATGGCTTGAATAGCTCTCTCTATTCATGATGAACTAAAACTGAAGTAAGAGCTGAATAATATCCTTAAGTACAAAGTACCACCACATATGAGTGAATCATTGTTGGTGCATGACAATCATCAATTGAAGAATTATGGAGGAATGAAGTCAAGGAGTCAAGAAGAAAACAAAGTCAGATGGTTGAAGGAAGGACATGTTCAGAAAATCAAAAGACATGTACACATATGTACATTAGCTGACTTATATCTTTGTTTAGTCATACACTTGTATATATTCATCTATAAATATGTTGGAAAATGTCGGGCAATTAGAGCAAAAGAGAGCAGAAGAAGATTTGAGAATAGGGAGAGAGAAATTAGTGTCATTAGACACATGAAGAGTGAGTGAATTGTCCATCCTCACTTAGATGTAAATTTTCTGAGAAATCGAGAATTTTTGCGCCCGATATTTTGCTGTCTGCTCCTTCTGTGCTTAATCTTTTGAGAAATCCTTTTGCACGTATCTAAGTCCATAGCTAATCTATCTATGGCTAGAATTTGAGAGGTTAATTGTAATCAGGCTGTGAGAATTTTGATTAGGAACATTCATATGTAAAAATGTTCTAACAGTCGAGAAATCTGGCGCACATTTCATCTTCAATGAAATGATCATTGCTCAGTCCACAGTGTAAAGTTTTACACAAATGAGGGCTTAAAATCTAAGTTGGAAGGTAAGCCATCTATGGCTAAAAGATCTTGATCAAACGGGATTTACTTTGGGAGAACCAGTGCTAAGAAGTTGCAGGTGTCAAAGTCGCCATTGCAGAGAAGCACTTTCAGACATAGGTAAAGTGTTTCACACATTTCTGAGTGTGTACTTAATCTTTTTGAGAGATTTAACTTGGCAAGGTTGCGCAATCTTAAGGCGAAGTGTTGTGCAAAGTTTTATCAAAAACTTTACAGGATTGATTAGTCAATGAGTGACTAATCTGCAGCAGACTTTCCAGAGAAGTTGAATTTTTCAGAACTTTCAATTTTTCTGATAACTTGGTGAATGATCTCTAAGTTTGGTGGAGTCTAAAGTTAATCTTGATATAGAGGTGGTCTAATTTCAAGGTTAACTTGTTCTTTTGGAGATTAACACTCTCCATCAGTGGTATCAGAGCAGGTTGTGTCAAAATTGAAGTAAAGAAGACTCCGACTATTGCAGAAGTACAAAACTTTACATCTTGAAGGTGCAAAAGGTCAAAGTGTGAAGAAAGATTAAAGGAAGACATACAAAGAGTATCAAAAGGATCAGAAGGAGCAACATTCGAAGTAAAGGTACATTTATTATTTGTAAAGGTTAAAGTTTTGAGACTACAGGTGAAGCAAGGATGGGAGATAGTCTCCAAATTGAAAAGTTGGATAGAGAGAACTATCCTGCATGGTCTATGAGGATGGAAGCTCACCTTATGAGCAAAGATCTGATAGGATACATCACAGGAGATGAAGAAAAGCCAGAATTCAGAGATTCTAGTGTTCCAACTAGGGAGGAGCTTGCAGATTTGAAGAATTGGATGAAGAAGGATGCTCAAGCAAGAAGCATCATCTACATGGCAGTCAATGACTATTTGCTTCCTCACATTAGAGGACTTGAAAGTGCTTGTGACATTTGGAATGCTTTGGAAGAGCATTTCCAAAATACAACCAAATCAAGGAAGGCTTCACTATGGGCATAGTTTACTACCTTCAAGAAGAAGGCCTCACAATCAATCTCTGATTATGTGACAAAGATGAAGGACATTGCAGATTCTTTAGGTGCAGTTGATGAAGATATTGAAGAAGACAAATTGGTAAGACAAATACTCACAGGACTAAGAGGAGATGAGAAATGGAAGCCTTTCATTTTATCTACAGAACTTTCATTAGATCACTTTACTCCTGATTTGAATCAATTGTTAGGTCATATGCTAACTTTTGAGAATGATATCAAAGGAGATGTTGATAAGAGTGCAGGTCATGCAATGTATTCTAAAGACAAGAAGAAAGTCAACAAAGGGAAGCAACAATTAGGTGAAGAAGAAGGTACATCAAACCAAGCAAACTTCATAAGAGGAAGAGGAAATGGCAGGAGTAGAGGAAGAGGCAGAAACAACAAAGAGAATGCAAGAGCTTGTTGGATATGTGGTAAGACCAATCATCTATCTCATGATTGTTGGCATAATAATCAAAACAATGGTAATTATCAGAATTTTAATCAAAGAGCAAGAGGTGGTAGATTTCAGAGAGGAAACTTCAGAGGTAGAGGTGGTAGGAATTCTTTTGGAAGAGGTGGAGGAAGAAGCTTCCAAAATCAATCCTATAATAACACCTACTACAACTATGCATCAGATCAAAAGGAGGACTCAACTCTCATTATGAATACATGTGAAACCTCACATGAGGACATGAGAGTGTTTTATATTGATTCAGGATGTAGTAATCATTTGAGTGGAAATATTGCTTTGATGACTGACCTAGATCACAATGCAATTAATCATACAGTGCAGACAGGTGATAATACAAAGCATAAGGTAAAGTCAATTGGTTCAGTCAAAGCTAAGGATGGGAGCACTCTTCTGAGTAAGGTACTCTATGTTCCCACAATTCCAAAGAATTTGATCAGTGTAGGTCAAATTGTGGAAAAAGGATATGAGGTAAGGTTCACAAATGATGGAGTTTATGTGGAAGACCCTAGTCAAGGATATAAACAAGTTATTGCAGGAAAGAAAGAAGGAAGGCTTTTCACATTGAAGGTACAAGGAAATGTTGGACATGCTATGTTCACATATGGAGAGCAGAAGGTGTCAGAATTGGATCTTTGGCACAAAAGACTTGGACACTTTAATGAAAGAGGTATCAAAGAAATGATTAACAATGATTCAGTACTTGGAATGCCTAACATTGCAGGTCAACACATGACATACAGATGTGAGGCATGTCAATTAGGTAAGGCTCATAAGCAATCCTATTCCAAGCATGGATTTATGTATTCAGAAAGACTTGAATTGGTGCATACAGATGTGTGGGGTCCTTCAAAGGACTTTAGTATAAATGGTTCAAGATATTATGTTATATATGTTGATGATGCTACCAGGTGGATCACAATTTATGTGATTAAGGAAAAGTCAGAAGTGTTTAATACATTTAAACACTATCATGCATATGCAGAAAGGATTACAGGTCAAAAATTGAAGAGACTAAGGTCGGATGGAGGGGGAGAGTATTTTTCAAATGAGTTCAATGATTATTTGTGGAATGCAGGTATAAAGAGAGAAGTTACTTGCAGGTACTCTCCTCAACAAAATGGGGTAGCAGAAAGAAGAAATAGGACTCTTGTTGAGTTTGCAAGGTCCATGATGAAAGAGAAGAATTGCCCAAATTATTTGTGGGCTGAGGCTGTTAATACAGCTACATATTTGGTTAATAGATTACCTTGTAAAGCTTTGCAGGGTATGACACCATATGAAGCTTGGTGGGGTAAGAAACCTACCTTGGATCATTGCAGAATATTTGGATGCTTGGCATATGCATATGTGCCATCTCAATTGAGGCATAAGTTGGAGCCTAAGGCAGAGAAGTATGTATTCATTGGTTATGATGATAAGCAAATGGGATACAGGTTGTGGAGTCCATCCACAAAGCAATTTATTGTATCCAAGGATGTTACATTTGATGAGCAAGGTACTTGGTATGCAGGTAAATATAATGTACATGCAGATGATGAAGAAGTAGTGGATCAAAGAAAAGGTAAAGCAAAGATTCAATTACTTGATGAAAGTGAGAGTAATGAAGTGCAGATTGAAGTTGAAGAGAGGCCAAGGTTTGATCCAGAATGTGATGAACCAGAGACCTCAAGAAGTGCAGAAGTTAGGAGATCATCTAGGCACAAATGGCAACCTACAAGGTATAGCTATGACACTTCATTCTTGACTACTAAAGATTATGCTTATTTGGTGAAAACAGATGAAGACCCTTCTACATATGAAGAGGCCAAAGGGAAGAAGAATTGGGAAGATGCTATGCAAGAGGAGTATGATGCATTGATAGAGAATCAAACATGGGATTTGGTTCCTAAACCTAATAGTCAGAAGATCATTGGATGTAAGTGGGTTTACAAAACTAAAAGATTTGCAGATGGAAGTGTGTCTAGGTACAAAGCTAGACTTGTTGTGAAAGGATATGCACAAACATATGGAGTGGACTATGATGAGACATATAGTCCTGTGGCAAAGATGACAACCATCAGGACACTCATAGCAATTGCTGCTTGTAAAGGTTGGAAGTTGTCTCAATTAGATGTTAAAAATGCTTTCTTGAATGGTTACATTTCAGATGAAGTCTACATGGAGCAACCAGATGGGTTCAAAGATCAAGTGAGTCCAAATTATGTGTGTAAGCTCAAGAGAGCTTTGTATGGGTTGAAGCAAGCCCCAAGGGCTTGGAATTATAGGCTTGTAAAATTCTTGAATGATCTTGGTTTTCAAGCATCAAAGGCAGATAGTAGCTTGCTAGTCAAAGCAAGTGAAGATGGGTTCATTTATGTGTGTATTTATGTTGATGACATAATACTTACAGGAACAGATGATAAGGGGATACAAATGATCAAAAAGCAGATGGAGAAAGAGTTTAAAATCAGTGATTTGGGGAACCTATCATTCTTCTTGGGAATGGAGATCTCTTATACTCAACATGGAGTATATGTGACCCAAGAAAGGTATCTTAAAAATTTGCTAATCAAATTTAAAATGGAAGATTGCAGGGTTGCACCTACACCTTTGGAAGTGAACCATAAATTGTCTAGGTTTGGAGGAGAAGAGTTCAGAGATATGAAACTCTATCAAAGTTTGGTTGGTAGCTTGATTTATGCTACATTAACAAGGCCTGACTTGTCATATGCAGTTGGTGTGCTTTCACAATTCATGCATTGTCCTAGAAAGGAACATTGGATTGCAGGACAAAGAGTACTTAGGTACATCAAGGGTACACTCAGAGAAGGGTTGTACTATGGGTTTACTTCAGATACAAGAATCAAGATATATAGTGATGCAGATTGGGCAGGTAATGTGGATGATAGAAGATCAACACATGGGTACTTGTGCTATGTAGGAGACAAATTGATTTCATGGTGTTCTAAGAAGCAACATACAGTTGCTTTGTCATCCACAGAGGCAGAATATAAAGGTATGGTGGAAGCTGCAAAAGAGGTAATATGGCTAAAGACACTTTTGAAAGTTTTTGATGTGATTCAGAGTACTCCTATTATTTGTGGAGACAATATGAGTTCATTATACTTGGCAGCTAATCCTGTATTTCATGCTAGAACTAAGCATATTGAAATACAGTATCATTTCCTGAGAGAGAAGGTCATTGAGAAAGAGATTGAAGTCATACACACTCCCACAAAAGATCAAGTTGCAGATATGATGACTAAAAGTCTAGATGGACCAAAACTACAAAGATTCAAGGATATGGCTGGAGTAAAGAAGATAGAGAAGAACCTCAATTAATGATTGAGGGGGAGCTGTTGGTGCATGACAATCATCAATTGAAGAATTATGGAGGAATGAAGTCAAGGAGTCAAGAAGAAAACAAAGTCAGATGGTTGAAGGAAGGACATGTTCAGAAAATCAAAAGACATGTACACATATGTACATTAGCTGACTTATATCTTTGTTTAGTCATACACTTGTATATATTCATCTATAAATATGTTGGAAAATGTCGGGCAAGTAGAGCAAAAGAGAGCAGAAGAAGATTTGAGAATAGGGAGAGAGAAATTAGTGTCATTAGACACATGAAGAGTGAGTGAATTGTCCATCCTCACTTAGATGTAAATTTTCTGAGAAATCGAGAATTTTTGCGCCCGATATTTTGCTGTCTGCTCCTTCTGTGCTTAATCTTTTGAGAAATCCTTTTGCACGTATCTAAGTCCATAGCTAATCTATCTATGGCTAGAATTTGAGAGGTTAATTGTAATCAGGCTGTGAGAATTTTGATTAGGAACATTCATATGTAAAAATGTTCTAACAGTCGAGAAATCTGGCGCACATTTCATCTTCAATGAAATGATCATTGCTCAGTCCACAGTGTAAAGTTTTACACAAATGAGGGCTTAAAATCTAAGTTGGAAGGTAAGCCATCTATGGCTAAAAGATCTTGATCAAACGGGATTTACTTTGGGAGAACCAGTGCTAAGAAGTTGCAGGTGTCAAAGTCGCCATTGCAGAGAAGCACTTTCAGACATAGGTAAAGTGTTTCACACATTTCTCAGTGTGTACTTAATCTTTTTGAGAGATTTAACTTGGCAAGGTTGCGCAATCTTAAGGCGAAGTGTTGTGCAAAGTTTTATCAAAAACTTTACAGGATTGATTAGTCAATGAGTGACTAATCTGCAGCAGACTTTCCAGAGAAGTTGAATTTTTCAGAACTTTCAATTTTTCTGATAACTTGGTGAATGATCTCTAAGTTTGGTGGAGTCTAAAGTTAATCTTGATATAGAGGTGGTCTAATTTCAAGGTTAACTTGTTCTTTTGGAGATTAACACTCTCCATCAATCATGTGTGTGTATGCGGATGCTTTCAATTTTGCCATTGGATGTATATTGGCACGACAAGCAAATGAAGGCAAGTTAGATCATCATATTGTATATGCAAGTAGGCGATTGAACAAGGTGAGGAAAATTATAATACTAATGAGAGAGAAGGATTAGGATGGTCTATGCAGTGAAGAAATTCCAACATTACCTACTAGCCAACAAGTTCAAGTTTTTCAGTGATTATCAAGCTTTGTTGTACTTGGTTAACAAACCCTACAATATAGGAAGGCTAGTGAGATGATTCTCTTATTAATGGAATTGGACTTCAAGTTAGTAGTAGAAAAATGGAAACATGCATATTAGATCCCATCATTTATCAAGAATGACCCATGGAGAACCACTGATAGGTGTAGTGGACCAAGCACAAAGGCAAAGAACTTTGAAAACAAGAAACCTTCACATAATGGCAGGTAGCTTGTATTTCAAAGATTCAAGTGGAGTCCTATTGAGATGTGTAGAGGATGAAGAAAGAGAAAACCTGATCCATCAAGGTCATATAAATCAATGGAAAATTCACAAGGGGATAAAGAGAATTACTCAAGATTTAAGATGTTTAAGAGTATATTGGCCAAACATGCAAAAATAAGGACATGATTATGTATCTAAATGAAACTTATGTCAAGTCTCCTCAATAGAAGAACATTCTTCCTTAAGCTATTCTACGATAACACTTGAGTGGAGTTAACCAATGATAGAGTTCCTAAAGTCACGACCATACCTAGAAGGAGCAAGCCTATCTAGAAATTGAGCCTTGGAAGAACAAAGTAAAGACTATGTCATGTCATAGCTATTTGTCCAAGCTATGCATGATAAAGTTTAATTCTGATACTTCTTGTTTAGGACAGACATAGAAGTTGACGATGCACATTTTATTTCGTTTTGTTTTTGTTTAATTTGCTTATATACATATATTTTTATATATATAATCATTATTTATTTATTTATTTATGGAATTATTATTTTTTATTTATTTTCTTTTAATTTAAATTCTATTTTTATATATTTTATATTTTTATTTTTTATTTTAATTTGTTTCTTTCTTAATTTATTATTATTATTATTTATTATTTAATTATTTATTATTTATTATTTATTATTTATTATTTTATTTTTATTATTTATTTATTATTTTTTGTTTTGTGTGTGTGTGTGTGTATGTGTTCGTGTTCATGTGAGTGTGTGTGCATCTCTTTTTGTATTGGTTTTCTTTCTTGGTTTTTTCTTTCTTGGTTGTAACTTTCATGTCTTATATTGGTCTTAAGTCTTTTGCTTTTGTTTGTTATTTTTTCCAATGTGTATGTATTTGTGTTCTCTATCTTGAGTTCATAAGTTTGGATAACTCTGAACTTATGAAGGTATATATATATGTCATAATTGGGCTCATGCAGGAGCAATTAGAGGTCATTTCTCAACTGATAAGATGGTAAAGATGATTCTCTTTGTAGGCTCATGATGGTCAGCTCTCCATATGGATGCAAGAACTTAGGTGAGAATTCATGATGTGTGCCAACAAACAAAATACCCAATCCAAAGAGATGAGACGATATGCCTTTAAGAATGATGGTTTGTGTGAGATCTTTCTCAAGATCGGGAATAGATTTCATTGGACGAATTAGTACCCAAACAAGAGGATCACATGCTGAATACATCATAGTGACTGCTAATTACTTTACTAAGTAGGTAGAAGCAAATACCACAAAGAAGAGTGATGCTCAAACTACCACAAAAATCCTATTTGAACACATTTTTACTAGGTTTGGACTACCTATTGAGATAATCAGTGCTAGAGGTACACACTTCATTAATGAAGTCATTGAATCCCCCATAAATCAATTCTTGGTGATTCATGAAAATTTTGCACCCTATCATCCACAAGCCAATGGATAAGTAGAGAGTTAAAATAAGGTATTATGCATCATCTTGACTAAGATAGTCAATAGTGGTAGATCAGATTGGGACAAACAATTGCACCATGTGATTTGGGATTTTAGAGTGGTATATAAGACAACTATTGGAACTGCACCTTTTAACCTAGTATATGGACAAAATGCAATTCTTCCAATTGAGTTCTTAATCCCTACTCTTGGAGTAGCCAAGGAGTATGATTGGAGAGGTCACGAGTTGCCCAAACAATTGGATCAAATTGAGAAGTTACATGAAACAAGGTTACAAGCAGTAGCAAGAATCTATGCTGCCAAAAGAAGGCAAAAGACTTACTATGATGCTCACATTAAAGACGAAGGTCATCATGTTGGAGATTTAGTCCTAGTATACACTTTCAAACAACATTCAAAGAAACTCCAACAAACAGGTTATGGTCCCCATAAAATTTCTTCAAGTGGAGCTATCAACCTAGCTACACTTGATGGAGATATTGTACTGAATTATATAAGTGGATGCCAAGTAAATATAATGAACCTGTCATAGAGCAAATGTTAACTAGACTCTTAGGATCACAAAACCATAAAAAAGAGGAAGAATGAGTTAGATAGGAATCTAGAAAAGAAGCCCTGGAGAGAATAAGAAAACAAAAGGAATGGATTCAAGAGTGAGATGAGAGACATCTCAAGGGTGAAGGACCAATTCCCATAGCCAATTATCACACAAGAAACAAGAAATTCGGTAATATGCCAAGACAACCCTACTAAATCTAGGGATTGGAGACAAAGAATATCATTTGGTTGATTCTTTAATTGACACGGGAGCAACCCTAAGTTGTGTTTGTGCTTCCTTACTTGATAAACTAAACATGTCGATCACACCAACAGTGACATACATGATTGGAATTGGAGGAAATCATGTACGATGCTTAGGATAAGTAACATCATTCTAGAAGAGATCATTCTTGGATGTAAAAATTTGAGGATACATTGAATTTAGCTCAAGGATTTATTGCAATCAAGAAGCGTTTAGTCTTCTTGAGGAAAAACCTTTAGTTAAACCTATTCATGAAAAACCTAATGTGTCAAATGTGGTTGTGCATGAATTAGGCAATAAAGAAGATTCTCATCCTATTGAACTGAGTTCTCATTCCCATATCTCTATTCAAGACAAACCTTGTTCTCAAGAGAGTATTCTACAAATTCCTCCTTGCCCAAAACCAACTAAAGAGAGTTCTAGTGAGGCAAAAATTTATAGAGAGAAGAGTAGAAAGAGATTGCCAAGCATGAAAATATGGAAGACCAAGAACAAGCATACCATGAGTGAAGAAAATATGGATCCTTGCTACAAGTTTGGGTACCAAAACAAATTATCTATAGAATTTTCTCCAAGCATTGAACCACGGATTCTCATACACACTAAAGAATCCATGAAGGACACCAACAAACACAAATATTTCCAAAGAAAAGCAACCCAAAGAAGAAGAATGATCAGAGCAACTGGGTATGAAGAATCAAAGCGAAGGAGACACTACCGAAGCATAAGTACTCAGAATGACAAGGGGATCGATGCTTGACCAAGCAAAGACAAATAAGGATACCAAAAGATGTTCACCCAAATCAACATCTAGAGAAACTTCATAATTCTTGCACACATGCACATTTTGTTAAGTAGGAATAGATGTTCACTTGTACTATATTATCATTTATTTCTAACTAACACAAACTACTCATTTGCTTCGACTATTACTAACTTTATTGTTTGCTTAATAGTAAAATAAAAAAAGGGTATCTTAGGGATCAACAAGGTGATAGTATGTGCAATACATCAGGGGAATGACTTTGGTGGATAGACATCTAAATGCATGAAGATTATGAAACAAGCACAAATTGATTTTCATACTCTCTCATGCTAATGCACTATCAGTGATTCAAGTAGAGACGAATACTGAGAACAATAATGACATGCCTCAAGTGGGTATTTTTCCATTGGAATGTGCTACAAAAGCGCAAGGACGTTGGCCCAAATATGATCAAATTGCAAGTGTGAATCTATTTCTTGTCAATAATCAGATTATGGATCAAGATTACATCTTTCTAGTAATGATCCACTACTTTCACATAGTTTATAGTATCCCAAAGACTCAAGAGATATGGCAAAAGGTCGGGATTGATCCTTATCTCTGATTGCCAATATATACGTTTGATTTTGAAAGATGTGAACAAGTGATGAACACTTTACATCCATCAATAGATAATCCATCCATGTCGGAAGCAACCATAACAAACTTAAAAGGAAGATTAAGGACAATTGTATTCACTCATGAATTGATTAAGGATGCTTTTGGATGGATCAAGGATGGAGTAGTGTATTTGAAAGATGAGGACCGTGAAACCAATAGGAGAACTTTTGGGCGTATTAATAGAATGCTTGTTAAAGAAGAAGTGTGCTTAGTGCATCAACATTTTTGTTTTTCGAGTATGAATAGGTATACATGACACCTCAAAAGATAGTAGTACCATTGTTGTCTCAAGCGGTCAAACAAGTTGGAAATAAAATCAATTTAACACCATATGTACAAGAGAGATTGTTCGAGGAAAAGAGCGGATGGGGAATCAAGAAGTTCCTTAATGGAAGCAATGCTCTAATAGAGCTAATTTGCAACAAATTACAATTGATGCCTATGACATAATGGCTCAATATGTGAAGCCCGCTTCATCACACATCATCTACAAAAAGATCACATCATTTTCCCTCTCTCTAACATTTCTCTATCTCTGTCGACTCTCTGTGCTTCTTTCTTCTTCTCTCTCTCTCTCTGAGAGAGAGTATGTACATGCACTTCTTCAGCATTGAACTCCATAATCGGCGTTTCTTGAATTGTCTTGTGTAAGTTCACAAACATGTTCATGTTATGACTCATGTGGTTTGAGCATCCACTATCTACATACCAAGTTTTGTTGTTTACCTTCCTCTTATGTGTCTCTGTATGCATAGCCATTTTCTGTGTCTTGAATTTGTCTTGTGTAAGTTCACAAACATGTTCATGTTATGACTCATGTGGTTTGAGCATCCACTATCTACATACCAAGTTTTGTTGTTTACCTTCCTCTTATGTGTCTCTGTATGCATAGCCATTTTCTGTGTCTCAGC